>BCLK01000044.1:0-172182 GCA_001748405.1 Paraphoma sp. B47-9
GCCAATGGCAATGCCAACGACACCACTGTTCAATTCGAGTACGCCGAAATCAAGGAGACCTTGCGTCTAGAATTTCTTTATAAGAAATCTTCTTCTTATCTAGGCTTCTTCAAAACTCGTGGCAATAGGTACAGACTTCTCCTAATCGTTTCCTTGGGCCTCTTCTCCCAATGGAGTGGTAATGGTCTAGTCTCCTACTACGCCACCAACGTGTATAACAGCATTGGCATCAGAGATCCCGACACTCAGCTTGGTATCCAAGGCGGTCTCAACATCCTATCACTCATCGTATCCGTCTCCTGCGCCTTGCTCATCGACCGCGTCGGTCGTCGCCCACTGTTCATCACCGCTACTGCCTCTATGTGCGTGACGTTCATCGTATGGACGATCTGTTCGTCTCAAGTCGAGGGCAAAGGTAGTAAATCGGCTGGTCAGGGTGTTATCGCCATGATTTGGATCTTTTCGGTCGCGTATGCGCTTGCTTGGAGTGGTCTGCTCGTTGCGTACACAGTGGAGATTCTACCTTTCAAAATCCGCGCCGAGGGCCTCATGCTCATGAATCTCTTCATTCAAATTGCCCTGACGATCAACCAATATGTCAATCCATTGGGATTCGATCATCTGAAACCAACCTGGAAGTTCTATACAATCTACGCTGTAAGTCTTACAGTTCTGAGTCCTACCAAATATGAGTAAAAACTGATACGAGTAGTGCTGGATCTTCCTCGAACTCATCTTTGTTTGTTTCTTCTACGTGGAAACCCGTGGACCGACTCTAGAAGAAATTGCCAAAATCTTTGATGGCGACGAGGCTGAGGTGGCTCACATCGGTGTTGAGACTGTTGAGGCTAACGTGCATGCTTCTGGCCATGAGAAGGATGACAACGTGAGAGTAGAGGACGTGAGACGCAGCTTGTAGATTCATTGTCGGGTTTTGGTAGAGATTGGAGTGTATAAAGCAACGACGATTTGGTAGAATAGGCCCCGAATTGTTTTTATCTACGCGGTCATTTACGCGGACAGCAGCAGGGAAAGGTTCATCTTTCGTGACCTGCCATACTTGCCTCCCCATGAGCAACTTTTTCTTCATGAGATCTGACATGGTTCCTGCTAGATAAAGGATGTAAGTTAGTGTTGATGTCTGGGCGCCGGGAGAGATATGGTATTCGGAGGAGTGGTTTCGGCGTAAGCAGTTTAAATAAGCTTATATTCGTAAAAGAAGGGCATGGACAGAATATCACTTAAAGCGGCAATAAAATTTTCACGCGGTTTCTAAATAAACTCATATCGCGCACGTTCTCCGGTCTGCAATACCTGCTATGCCTTTTCTCTTCTCTACCATGGCAGAGTCGTGCCATCAACGTTCTGGAAGGTACCGCCAATCTCTTTTGTTGCCTTGTCCACCGTAGACAAGATGCCCTTGACACTTTCTTCAACCGTGAGTGCACCGGCAATTGCCTCTGCGGGGGTATCAGGGTTGTCAACGAACGAAGCCATATCTGTCTTGACCAGTCCGGGATGCGTGACATACGCCACCAGCCACGGTTCCTCGATATTGAGCCTCTTGATGAGAAGATTCAACGCCGCCTTGGACGCACCATATACTCCGGTAGGCAACGGGAACGCCGCAAAGGCTTCTTGGGAAGCGATACTGCCAAGTGCCGTAGAAATGGCGAGGAAAACGGGACGACCGCTCTTGCTTGCTTGAAGCAGAGGCCTGGTAGCCTGGAAGAGAAGGACAGGGCCAATGGTATTGACGTTCAAGTGCTCGCGGAACACCTCGGTTGATATTTCAGCAATGCGGCGGCCGGTGTGACCGATGCCAGCATTGGCGATAACAACATCAAGAGAAGTGATGCCGTGCTTGGACTGGAGTTCCGAGACCGCGGTCTTCGGGTCAGAATCTACGGATGAGTCGATTTTGACAATGAAAAGTTTAGAGCCAGCGGCTTTGGGGAGGGCGTCGAGAACAGGAGTGGATTTCGCGACATCTCGGACTGCAGCAATGACGTTTGTGTTTGGGCGCTGCAGAAGGGTTGTGGTAAAGCCCCGACCGATTCCACGGTTAGCGCCGGTGATGAGATAGGTCAAAGAAGCCATCTTGACGTCGTGCTGGAAGTGCAATTGCGTTATGGTTGATGGAGGAAAGATGAATGTTAACTTCAATTCGCTTGAGGCATCTTTTATTTATACCTACAACACCAGCCATAGTTTGATCATCGGTGGCCCTAGCATTCAAAAACACCCTTACCGGCGGTCGCAAGCATCTACTCCAGTGCTCCCTTGTAGCATTAGCAGGTACGGTGCAACCAAAGGCCGATCGATTTCGCAATCCTGGACCATTCTTGTCCTAAACGACGCTCTATACCATATTCAGTCGAGCACACGATTGGACCGGTATAACCCGTAGACCGGCAAGGCTTTGAGCTTGGAAATCACTCGCTCCCTCGGCTTAAAACGAAGTACGAGCCAACAGTCTCCTCACGGTTTCATGTCAGCAATCCGTCGCTACCGGCACAAATTCGAACGTAGAACGTGGAGACACCGAGATTTAGTATCCGTAAGCGGTAAGGCATCTCTCAAGTATGCTCTCGTCTTACAGGAGGATGAGGTTCGCGATTATGTAAACATGGTTGAAGATTAGTGAACACGCGGAACGGACGAACTACGGGTGCGGACTAGTCGGAGAAACCTCGTATGTACATGTCAAAAAGAAAGCATTGAAGTCGACGTAGGGGTGAAACTACGTTATGCTCAGATTTCGAGGCAGTCAGGACATCGAATCGGAAGAGAAGTAACTTGTCACGGGCCTGGCGTTTTGCACTTCACGTCTATCAAGTCCGTGCGGCCACCTTACCCAGCTCGGGAACGTCAGAACATAATACTAGAAGTCACCAGTAATCGATCGTCCATCTGACTCTACATACACAACATGCCAACAGCGTGTGTCTCAACGGATCTAGCAACACTGGTCATTGGATCATACCGACAGCGTGAGCGGTTCTGGGCATTTAGACTCGCAGCTGTTCGCCACTCTACTGCATTCACACCATTAAAATCCCATCCGAACGTTGTACGACAACATTTGCGCCAACAGGCAGCTGGTGAATAGTTATAGTTCGGGGCTTACTGTACGCTGTACGCAAGAGTGAAAATGAGAAAGCGACAGAGCTGTCAGACGCTTTGAGGGAAAGCAGATTGAAAGAGTTGGTAGTGACATACTACAGGAAGGAATGTTTTCAGAGCATGTATATTTACGCTTAAGTTTCTTCCAGGGGGGGGGGGGGATTTGATCAGACTTTGGCATAAGTGCTGTATGTGTTGGCGGGCATGTGCAGGTCCTCAGCCCTATCTTCATGTTTGACTTCGGGAACAACCATCTACGTGATTTCGCTCTCGTTCGTCGGCAAAATGCCTTTCCTGGACTTATGCATCGATCGATTGCCGATCGCGCGTGGTCTACTGATTGTATATATTGGCACAGCAGTTCGCAGCCTTGACTTTCCTATCGACCTTCGCACAGTTTAAATCCTTATCCTACGGAAGGAATTGTCGAAATATATGCGCAAGGTGGTAGCGATGCTATGAGGATGCCAATTGAAAATTCAGTTGCGCTCCAGATGGTGAACTCGTCACCACCTCAAGTAGGATTCAAACTCTTTTGAAGGGCATCTAGCTCGATATTTTTTAAGATGGAACGTGCTGTTGCACTAAGCGATCATCCTAGCATCAGATAGAAAACTATATACACCTGTTGAGACTCTCTTCTATCGGACCAAGACAGCAGACTATACGAACAGCCCGTTATGTGCGCCTGTGACACTGTACGTTCGAGAGGTACACGATGGGATCTCCCACATATACAACGTCTCTAATAGTGCTTACGATAGCCTTGCATCAACGTAGGAGAGTGGCATCAAATGCATTTATGAGGATGTACCTGTGTGTCCGTCAATCCTGGAATGCGCTTGAAAGAGCATTTCCCCTTCATCCTTCGGTTTCACTTCGCTTCGGATGAAGTGCAAGAGAAAATGGACAGGATCTTAATGATAAAGTTGAAATTATCGTGGCCATGAGGCACAATCCCCTTACCATGGTTGCGTACGCCTTAGAGAAATTAAGGGCCAGGAGATTACACAGATCGAGGACTTGAGCACGGCTAGGGTTTGGAGATTGATGACCTGGCTAATCTGTAGGTATAAGCTGTACTGAAGTATATCACGGGCTTTTCTGATCCATGCATTTTTCATGTGATTTTAGCCTGTGAGTAGTTGTGACGTGATAAATTGCTGTTGTTACGATATTTATCAGTTGTTGCGGTTGTATAAGCAGACATGTGGGCGTGAAACTAAGCCTTGAAATACCTACCGCTGCAAGAATGAGAAGATAGTCGCATAATAACAACTTCCGCTTCGTCTAGACTTCATACATCACTCTTCACAGAGTATAAATTGAACACGTCGATCCCATAATCTCACTTCCGCGATTTGGCAACTCATATCGTTGGGATTCTGTCATGTTATGCGAAAGGTCATTGTGATAGAGTCAACACTCATAGCGAAAAGCGGACATGTAGCGTTGCTGCCCAGCAACACTGGACCAGCCCTGATGGCATGCTAGCTTCGTTGTCTGTAGGCACTTGGCTGTAACAGAGAGCGAGAAGCCCGCTTCGCTGACCGGCTCAAAGCAGGAGACATTTCCTCCTTCTTGATAGTGCTAAGATCTGCCGTCCATGCCTAAAGGAGCATACCTTGAAATCCTCGCTTCGCGAATGCCAGGTGACGCTGAGTGTCCGGGAATTATAGTCGGTCGAGGGTTATAAGATACTTGCACACACGAGCTGTAAGTCTAGGGCGCCGTTTCTTTACGTGCCGACTGAACGCCAGACCTCAGCCAACGAAGATTGTTCTTCTGCGGTCCCGGCCCATTCACCAGTAAACGTGGCTTTCAGTCCCATACGGAACGAATGATCATAAGTTATCGCGCATGACAGCACATCCAGATGTTCAAGAGAGGTTATTGTGTGCGCTGGAAAAGAGATGGTTCGCCCAGATGCCAAGGACGTTGACTTCCGCTGAGGAGCGACTGTTCGGCGTCAACGATAGACTTTTGGCACCGCGCACAACCACGCCGCACTTGCAGCACAGTGTGACACAAATTTACAAACACCTTCCGACATGTGGCAAGTATATCACAATGTTCCAAGACTGTACTGGTACTAAATATATTCGTCCATCCCCCATGCTCGCACGACGCCAATGATACCACATTAGTGTTAACGGCAATCCTACTGGGAGAACTCCCCCCGAGCTTCCTCTCGCGTCACTCCAAGCCCACGCGGGATCACCCAGTGCGGCTTCGGGCTGATAGTTAATGTGGTTATACTCCGAGCCGCGTGGCAATCTCGCTAGCCTAGATCTGCAGGGTCCTGTCCTTTCGAAATGAGAGCATGCATCACGACTTCACAATGACCAATCAGAAGCGGTTTGGACTGCTCCTCCCGCATCCAAACGGGTTCTCATTCCCTGCATTACGCCCCGAATACCAGGGAAAATTTGTGAGATGAATGTACATGGTCTTTTACCCGTAGCGGAGGTTTCGCACCGATGGACACAGCAAACTCTTTCTACTAAGTTGCGATTCATAGACACGCTAGCTTCGAGGCAACGTGTGCGTGCTCTAATCATACGAGCATTCTCCACTTTGACTTCTTAAAAACAACTGAAGCTCGTCGACCGCATCCTCGTGGTCAGCCGTTGCTTGATTTCTCGTTTCCTTCCAGTGTTTGCTAACTGCAATGCGCCCCCACAGTTATTTAACCGTACTTGCTGCTGCAATAAGCGTGAGCTGCAGTACTGCACTGCCCGATGAACAGCGAGCGTCCCAGAATGACACGGATACATACGACTACGTGATTGTGGGCGGAGGCGTCACCGGTCTCGTTGTCGCAAATCGATTGACGGAAGACCCCAAGAAAACGGTTTTGGTCATCGAAGCTGGTCAGGCATACGACAATCCCAACATTCGCCTTCCATACGCAGCCACATATGCGCTGAACGGGACTTTGTTTTGGAAGAACTACACGTCTGAGCCCGAAACACAACTTGGCGACAAGACATGGAACGTCTGGGTGGCTGAAGTACTTGGTGGAGGCTCCATTGTGAACGGTATGGTTTACGACCGGGGTTCAGCAGCAGACTACAACGCGTGGGAAGAGCTCGGCAACAAGGGCTGGGGCTGGGAGGGCTTGTACCCGTTCTTCAAGAAGGGGGTTGAGTTTATCCCTCCACCAGCCAAGACAATTAAGGATTTTGGCATAACATGGGATCCAAGAGCGTGAGTACTTGTTTCCAAGAGCAAAAAGCACTACTAACCAGATATTGCGAGCAGCTACGGCAAAGGTCCTCTCAAGATCGGCATATCAGATTTCCAATTCCCAGACCTCAAGGCATTTTTCGCGGCCTACCGTGGCGCAGGTGCGAACATGCCACTGGACGGGAACAACGGAGAGGCATATGGCGCTTCATGGTTTCCCAACACCATGAATCCAAAAACAGGAGAAAGGTCGCACGCCAGAAATTCCTTCTACGACCCCATCTCTCAGCGTACCAACCTCAAAGTCTTGCTCCAGACAGAGGTCACTGAATTGGTATTCAAGAATGGCAAGAAAGGGCTGGTCACGAGCGGTGTAAAGATTACAGACAGAACAACCGGCGAGACCAAGACAGTCTACGCACGCAAAGAAGTCGTCCTTGCCGCCGGTGCAATCAACACCCCCAAACTCCTCCAAATCAGCGGCGTTGGTCCCAAATCCGTCCTCGAAGCCGCCGGCATCCCCATCAAACTCGCGCACGAGGGCGTCGGCGCAAACTTCCAAGACCATCCCTACACCTTCGTCGCCTTCAATAGCACAACAACCACCGTCCCTAACCCCTCCTCTTGGTCCGATCCAGCCTTCAACGCCTCGGCATGGGCTCAGTATCGCGCAAACAAAACCGGCCCACTAACACAAGCCCGCGGCAACAGTCTCGCATTCATTCAACTTCCCCAAGTCGCGCCAAAACAATACCTCAGCTTATCAAACCAGGTTCTGACACAGCAGAACTCGGCCCATCTGCCCAGCTTATACAACGCCAGTCCCAAGCTCCTCGCCGGCGTCGCCGCACAACGCGCCATTCTTTCGAAACTGTATAAAAGCAACGAGGCCGCTATCGTCGAATACCCGGTCCCAGCATCCGGGGGTTTCGTACTAGTCGCGCACCAGAAACCGCTGTCGAGAGGCCAGATTACGCTCAATCCGACAAACCCACATGGCCCGCCAAAAGTGCTGTTCAATGCGCTTACGAATCCGCTAGATAAAGCCGTGCTCGCGGCAAGTGTACGCTATATTCGGACCGTGTGGGCTCGTCCCGAGTTGTCTGCGTTTAACTTGGTCGAGACGTCGCCTGGCGCGCAGTATGTTGGTGACGACGAGATCATTGCTAAGATGGTTTCGTCGGGTAGCATTTGGCCGACGTTGTCGCATCCAAGCGGGAGTTGTGCGATGATGCCGGAGAGATTTGGCGGCTGTGTGAGTGCCGAGTTGTTGTTTTATGGGATTGAGAAGTTGAGTGTCGTGGATGCGAGTGTGTTGCCGTTGATACCTGGTCAGCATATTCAGAGCACGATGTATGCAGTGGGGGAGAAGGCGGCGGATATCATCAAGCGGAGGGGGTAGAGGAGTCTCTCGTTGTAAACTTTGCGTATAGATATGTAGAAAATAATTACGGCCGTTGAAGTTTGAACTTGTGAACTTTCAGGTTGTGTGTTTCTGTACTTGTATTTGGCGATGTCATCAGTTCTTCGGATAAGTACAGGTCTATTGACGCTACGATGCGAACTCCTCAATGCGAATATGACATTGTCATATTTGCAGAATAACTTAGCCAGATCCAGAAATGCAACGCTAAATACTTGACGCCCAAAGATGCTATGCAGTACAAAATGGGGTATCTCGAGAAGAATGAAAGGTCCCAACCAACAGCCTCAGTCCTTCACCTCTTCGCAGGCGGCGCAAGCATAACGTTGCTCGCATCCGTCCCATTCGTGGTGGGTTGATTCAATATCGCCTTGACGCGATCAATCCTGCTCACCGCCTTTTCCAGCCGATCCAGCCTCGCCATCTTGTCCTTGTCCTTTTTCTCGAGCATCTCGACTCTCTCTTCTAGCTTTGCACGTGCCCTTCTTTCCTCAGCGACCATCTCGTTTGCCTGTGAGAAGAGTTGCACGCTCAGCTCCTCAATCTCCGAGTCGACCTTCTGTACGCGCTCTTCAGCTTTGGCACGCAACGTCCGCTCCCGCTCTAACTCGTTGAGTAGTCCTACGTCTACAGGTGTAGCTGACGTGGACGGTGGGGGTTGGGACGTAGAGTTGTTCGGCGATATGCGGCGGCCGGTCAGGAAGGAGAAGCGCGAGGGTCTAGAGGTAGCGCCGGCGGTGGAAGGGCGGGGATCTTCGTCTGAGCGACGTGAAGGGTCGTAAGTCTCGGTGTTGGAGCGCGGGAGTTGATGTTGGTCTCGTGCCACTTGGAGGCTGCGTATCTGGTCCTCGAAGTCGGCGCATTTGTCCACTGTAGAAGGTCAGTATGCTATACAGGAGTGGCGCGCATGTAGATAGAGACGTACCAGCAGCTGTCGCCTTCTCCTTCCACACCTCCATTTGCGCCTCCAACTCGACGATCTTTCTCCGTGCGCTTTCGACTTCGGCTGTGTCGACGCGTACGCTAGTACCGCATGACGGGCAACTCTGTGTGCTGTGCGCTGCTTGTTTATGTATTGACGGTGCTGGTGGTGGAGGCAGTTCGAAGGCGGCCGCCATGCTTGTGATGCCCCCTGAGAGTTTCCGCGGGTGTAATGTAGGAGTGCGAAGACGACTGCGAGGTCAAGAATAGTTCAACTTGTGGGGTCTGTGTCAGGTATCGGAGGCGGAGCTGCATCAGCGCTTGCTGGGTTTCATGATGCAGCCAAAAGAGTGGAGCGGGCGCTACCGGGCGCTAACCGCACTAGCGGGCGATCCTGCCGAGGAGCACGGAAATCCGACTTTAACAAAACCTCATCAGGAGAAAGATGAAATCATCTTTGATATGGTCTTTGAATCTTGATGAGAAAGTTTCAATCGTCCAAGGATGTCGTGGTAGGTATTGCTGGATAGGTGTAGTCGCTCGTTCTCAGGACAATAACGTGCGGTTGTGCTGAGAAATAGCGATTTAAAGCTGACCACCAAACAGCAGACATGACAAAAAATATCCCGAGAGAAAAAATAACGTTACAAGCTGCTTCAGACGGTCATTCAAGTCCTTCTCAGTCGATTTTGAACCACCAGTGCAGATAGATCGACCCAACTCCCAAGGTCAGGTGACATCGGCGCAGCCACGTGACCACACTCGTCAGCAACACCATACATTGATAACTTCAAGAGACGATTGGAACGATGGAGATGAAGCGAGAAACTTGGGGAGGATTCGGTAATTCCTGGGGTCTCTCGTATCCATCATTATAAGCCTTCTGCTTTTGGACGATACAAGACGTTCGGCTCACCATTTATACCTCTTTGAGAGCGGCAAAGCTGGGGGTTGATTCTCAATCGATCCTGCGCAGCGATGTTCTCTCGAAATCAGACCTGGGGGCGTCATTGTGGCTATGCTTGCAATCTTCCATCCGCAGGAACTCGGCCCGGAATCGTCCTGTAGGTATGGCGGATCAAGGACGCGTCTTCTAGATGAACCCTTCATCTATTCCGAATACCATTTGGATGCTACAGCGGTGCTTTATGGTGCTTTATGGGTCGTTGAAGGCCGAAAAGTCGGTGGGGGAAGGGGTCCGTTGGCGTTGGGCTTGTCCGACCCACTTCTTGGTCTCTCAGGCGATATGCTCTGCGACACGGCCTAGTGTTGCTGTTAGTCACTACGATGGAGTATCGAGTCACTACGGCCTATTCACGGAGGTCTATTTTGATAGGGATGGAAGAGCCTGCCCACTACCGAAGGCTCGATGTCAAGCGACCGTAGCATGAAAGCGTCGACGTGTCCCACGCTGGACGTACCTTCGATATAAAAATGCATTCCGCAGACGCTCACCTTCGGCAATCAGCTGACTCTCTGAGTATAATAGCGAGTACTTATCACCGACATACCGCCTTAGAGGTTTTCTGGCTTCGGTCGCTGCCCAATGTCCCGAAACGTTGATTCGGTCGGCCGAAATGCAATACATCCTGGTGGCGCCCCTAGGTTAGGGCGAAGGCCGCGGTAATGTTGTTCTCCTTTACTCTGCCTAGGTTGTGAGGTGGCCAGGCCACCTTAGAGATTGTTAGAATGCGATGGTTCGACGACGGTCGACCCTCAGGAGACGCGCATCGAAAATACCAGATCAGCTTGAACTTGGGTCACTAGGTGGTCAGTATTCGTTATGCGAACAATGCGGGTACGCACCTTTTCCTATGGCCCCTCCCTCATAATCGCTCGCACCCTGGGGTTGCGCGCACATTGTCGCGGATCTTGACTAATCTTGCTACACGGTCTCCAAGTCGAGAAAGCAATCGCATACATTGGCAGGATCGCAAGGAACGAGAAATTAGAGAGGAGAGAAAGAACAAAGAAGTGTTGGTAGTCTCCACGACAGCACTTTCCTGCCTTCCTGCCGCCCGGGCCGACTCCACTAGCGTCCTTCATCACACTCCACCCCACATCGGCATGAGCGCGGGCATGGAGGTAAGGAAGAACGGAAGAAGAGACAGTGTCTCGCTTTGCTCTACGATAACGACTCCCATCGCCGTGGCCGTATCAGTCAACCTCCTTCCACCCTATACCTCACACTCCACAAGGGTGCTATGAAGAGTCGCGCACTGCCCATCAAGGGTCTGGCGTCGCCTCCTCCCCACGGAGCGTTCTCCTCTCCGGAGATTTGCCGTTCAGAACCCCGCCGACATCATGGTGCAGCATTGTTGGGAAGGCGGAGTCAGAGGTTCACGATAGTCGCCTCTCGAACCGTGGTGGAGTTAGTATCGCTGCGGATTCCCGCTTCGGCTTCGATCTGCCTCTGCGTCATTTCACCTATCGGCTCCGACCTTTGCATGGCGCAATGGTCTTCTCGTTTCCCATGGTTTGCTCTATCCCTCCACCCTTGTCGCGAGGCCTTGATGCGGTAGCGATGAATTCTCTGTTGTGTTAGCTTCGCTGCCCCTCTCGCTGCCTTCGCGATCGTTGCGAGTGCTAAGTTGCCTTTTCGAATTGGCAAGCGTGCGATTCAATCGCAGCAAAAAAGGCAGGTTTGTTCCGGGCTCTCACGCAGTGCCCATTGCAATCCGTTCTAGTCACGCACCTGCTGGTCTTACGCATTACGCGACAGCTCACAGCTTCATTGCACATGTCTGACTGATCCAGGGCAGCCGAGCCGATCTGCAACTAAGCCTCAGAGACGCAGCCTGGCGTTGGATCCTTCCCGTCACCAAACGGCCGCTGGTACCGACTTGACTAGCGTGCCTGGGGGCTAGCATCAGTCGACTCCGCCCCTTTCTGCTTAGATAATCCCGAAAGGTCACCCTTCCATCCCGCGAGAAGGCCCACCGCTGTACTTGAGGCAAATTGTGCCAACATGGAACTCAAAGTTCGTGGGTTCATAGATCCAATTGTCAGACCGAACATAAATCTATGAACCCCACCGGCTGCGACGCGATTGAAACTACTTCGGTGCTTGCTCTTCTCGGATATGCAAGCAGCCGCAACGCGCTGCTAGCCGTTCATGAAGATTGGTCGCCAAATTGCATGCCAGCCAAAACTTATACTCCGATGACGCTGTAGGGGTCATAGTCCGGTCTCATCAATATAGGGCGACGTTAGGATCGGGGATAGGACATACTGTTTGTTGGACCATAACGGCGTTTGTCGTCAGCGGCTACGTCGTGTACTTGGTCTATAATCCGGGCCATAACAGAAATTTCAGCCATCTTCCGGTACAGAGACTGCTGATCAACCAGTAGATACGGGAGTGGCCTCCGATGCAAGGCAGGACGCAGCTAGCAAGTTTCATCTTCATTGATGCTAGCCGTATCTTCAGCCCTGTAGACCTAGTCCCTGCACGAATATCGTGTAGTCACAAAACCCACTTCCCCAGGGGGTTCACACAACGCAACGTCTGATGCTATGGGTTTCCCCACTCAAGTACCCTCAACAATTTTATCGGTTCTCTTCGTGAATTCAGTATGTCCCACTTGTGAAAGTATTTTAGCAGCGCCTCTCCGCCCTCATAAAAGTTCTCCTTCTTGTTTATCCAGTACACCTGACTACTCTCGTGACCGAGAACTTTATTGGACAATTCCACCTTCACTCTTCAAGTCCCACAACCACAACTCCTCATCACATTTACCCAACTCACCCTCACCCTCTACCCCAATACCACTCCTTACCATACCACTATCTTCCAACCTATTCGAAAAACTTCTCGAGTAGAATAAAACCACAACACCTCTCCGAAGTTCCCTCCACCAGTAAGTCTCTACCCCTGAAGCGTGAATAGCAAGAGGATATAGTACTACCAAACAATTCTTCGAGCTACTACTCGCTTCTTATGAGCAGTGAACAAGCTTGCTTGAAAGTACTCTCATCTACTATTGCGCTTCTAACGCGCTTTGATCATGTAGCTAAGCAAATCATATAGATCACCTTCAACACCATGGGCAAATTCGACAAGCTCAAGGAGTTCGACTCCAAGGTCCGCGCTGAGAAGCGCGCTCACCAAATCAAGGATGAGGAGCGCGAGTTTGCTTCCGCCTCGCCCCAGAGGAAGGCGGTCATCGAAGCTCGGTGGGTGTTGCGGGCCACCGAGCCAGAACCGGGCTTCTACCTGTACGGCGACGGAAGCTCGCTCGTAGAGGTCTACAGCACGATTCCAGGCGAGCTCGACGACCGCGAGATCGAGCCGCGGCTGCCGCTTGGCCATTTCTGGATGCCGCTCCATTTGGAGACGCTGACCCCCGCCCTCCAACGGCTGCCGTATCATGTGCGGTTCCCGATCGCGCTCGCCTTCGAGTCCGGCTGCATAAACACCTATGTCCGGGTGAAGTCGGAAAATGTGGGCATGGTGGACCTGGGAATGTTCCCCCAGAATCCCGATGTCTGGCTCAAGGCAGCGCAGACCGCTGTGCCCGTTGTGTGGTACACGAACGATGGGATCCTGAAGTCGGAAACTATCAGCGATCGGGACCAGGTCGGCTACCAGCCCAATCAGTTCGTCTTCCTAGAGATGAAAGGGAGAGGTAGGCAAAAGACCTGGAAGCCGATGGATGAGACCATGTCGTTGGATTTGGTCCACGTTCCGGTTCCGTGCTACGACGTTGGTGGCACGAAAGTAATGGGCGCGCTTCCTGCGGTGTTGCCTGCTAGAGGTCCGCTTTGGTCGCCTGCGCTGTTTCCTCCGATGCTTGCTTCAGCTTCTGCCTCTGCTCCTTTCCCTGCGCCGCTTTCTGGTTCCCTCTTGCTCTCGTCCTCTTGGTCGGCTGGAGGTGCGACTTCTGGTCTAGCAGGAGGCGTGCCTTCTGGTCCAGCTGGAGGTGTACCTTCTGGTCCAACTGGAGGCTTCGTCACCCACGATGCACCTCCCAACTCTCGCGAGGTCACGTCCTCGAACTCGTCAGGCGAGGCCTCCTTTCTCTCCCTTCTCGACTTCTCCACCTCTACGTCGCCCTCCGCCCCACCTCCTCGCGACGACCACTTCTCAGAGCAATCTTCCTTTTCCACCCCCGCCCCTGCCCCTGTTGGTCCCATCCCGAACGACGCCTCGGCCAACGATGCTCCTGCTGGCGCTCTCAGCTCAGGGGCCTCTGCGGAGGCCTCTCCATCTGTGGATCCCGACTACGCGATGTCAGACGAGGCCTTCAACTCCCTGTATGAGTTCATCAACTGGCAGTAAGGAGACTGAAAATGAGTTTGGTCTGGAATGGGGTATGGTTTGAAATTTGTGGCACTCTACGTTTTCGTCATCGTAGGCTTGTTTCACTTCCCTTTGAACTGTCTTTGCTCTTGCTTGTTTGGATCATTCTTATTTTGGTTTTGTACTTGAACGCTCGACTGTTGAGTTTAGGTCTGATGGAAACTTCGATTTTGGCTTTCTATCCATGCTTAAGGGTTTATTTGGCGTGTATGTATTTCCTAAGAAAATCATGAAACCCCCCACCAGTGCCAACCTGCTTGACGTGAATGACATGCCTACCTCACTGTCGCTACTCAATATCTCCATAAGCAAAGCAATCGATCATAGAAACTTGTAGAGAGAAATGTTCTCTGACCTTGCGCATTGAGCTCTGGTTGGTTGTCGCTTCCATAGTTCATGCTTTTGTGCTCCTCGAACTTTGCGAGGACTTCAAACTGCCAGACCTCGTCGACGCATGCAAGCTTCATGACCCGCGCGCCCGCATGCATACAGCTCACTAGCAACAGAAGCCCTTCGGGCCGTGATCCACAACCCCAAGATGCCTGGTCCGCATCATCGCCCAACGCAGGCTTCCTGCTCAAAACTTTCAAGCGCCAAACCCCTCCACCCAGATTAATCTCTGCGAGCACTTGTCGACGGCCGACTAGAGGAGCTTCAACGAGGCGAATGTTATCATCATAACTCCCGGTGATAGTCAATACAGAGTCCGCATCCCAGTACACGGGTAGGATGGCAGTTGCGCCTGCGCCGTGTACCTTCTTGTCTGCCCATGGCATCTTCCTCCATGGAGCATACTCGGGAGCTGCATCGGAATCTTCCAAGGCGTCTAGAGGGCATCTAGGAAGCTCAACGAAGCGTAAAGCAGCATCATCGCCTCCTGATAGCACACCAGATCCATCTGGTATAAAGGCAAGGGTCCAGGCTTCGAGGTCGTGCGCCGTGATCTTGAAAGTGCGTTCACTAGTCGCATCGGTCTTGGATTCAGCATATTCGCCTAGGTACACTTCTCCAGTCGACAATGTCATACCCAGGGTCTTGCCATCAGGATGCCAGGAAAATGCGGTGACGAGCGCGTCTTCCGGAAAGAATTGCAATGTGTGCATGTGCACTATGGCGGGGCTTTCTTTCGCGGCGATCGCAAGCTTGTATATTCCAATCGAACCAGTGGAAGTTGCTACGCCAAAGATTCCAGCCTCAGACTTGCTGTTGAAGTGAACGTCCAGTATGGCTGAAGGCGTAGGTACCGTTTGTTGCAGCACGCTGGAAATGTTAGCATCACATTTATGCTTTCTAGCATCATGACAGTGAGCGAGCGTACACATCGTCCCCGATCACCTCAGCAAGGATCAAGCTCCCATTGCGTTGCTGACTTGTCTTTTGCCTTTCTGCCAGTGCCACTTCCTGGCCTTCTCGCTCGTGCTGCCCCTCCTGTTTCTCGAGATTATATGTGCCAATGACAGCATATTTGGGCGCGAAAGGGTAGAACTCAATACAACTTGGAGGCAGATCTAGGACGATCGCTCGTAAAGAATTGATTGAGGTCATTGTTGCTGAATGTCTGAGACCGCAGATTTCGAATGTGGTTAGCGGGGTGCATGACTAAGCGCTCCTTCCCTCCTTCCAATCTGCACTTTCTTTCCCCATCGCGCATCACTTCAGATCTCCTTCTCCATCCAAGGGGCAGTGACATTCACAAACTTCGATTGTCCAATTGATCGCAACGACAGCTCGGCTGTCGAGTTGATGCCTTACTAACGCCAGCTTCGCCACGTTGCTGCCTAGGCTAGTACCAATCAGGAGAACAGGTGACCGCGCGACATTCACAATCGATTTCTATTAAAGACCTGCGGCGACGCGTCTTTTCGTGTTTCTTCAGTATCATACGCGTCCAGAATCTCAAGTTTAAAATTTTCGCAACCAAATCACACCATTGACTATTCCAACCATGGCTCAAGTTATCGCCGATGATATGACCTTTGGCTCAGGCCGGTACTCAAAACGCAAGAGGACGCAAGTCACATACCATATGGACGAATTGGACTTCTCGGATTCAGAGTCAGACTTTGAGGGCGTGCAGGTCAAGGTTCACAAGACCTCTGTCTTTGGCGCACCTTTTCTGACTTTGAGCAGAAGCACAAAGGCAAATCCGTCCCCAAGCGACAGCCTAAGAGCCAGATCTTTCCCTTTATGCAGCTTCCAGCAGAAGTCCGTAACATGATCTATACGTACGCTCTCCACGACGAAGAAGGCATCAATCTTGTGGCAACCTTTAAGCACCGACGCCGCACAACCGAACGTGTGACAGAAGATACAGCAGACAAGCTCTCTGGCGGATACCGCGTCTACTCCACGGCACAGATCAACAACTCTTTGCGCGCCTCGCAAAAAGAAGTTAAACCCCTCGTTCCATCTCTCCTCGCCGTCAACAAGCAGATCAACGCTGAAGCGCGCGACATTCTCTACGCCAATGATTTCATCTTCGTCGACAGTGTCGCCCTATACAATTTCATCATCAATGTCGGTCCCGCTGTTGCGAAGCTTCTCCAAAGTGTGCGCATCATGGCATGGGGATATGGTCGAACACTCAAAGGCTACAATCACTCCTGCTTCGCCGTGCTCGCCTGGGCCACTGATCTCAAATCCTTGTACCTTGATCGAACGGCAGGATATGCTTCTTCTCCCAAGCGCTGCGCCGATCAGCTGTACCGCGATGCGTTTGTGTGGCTTGAAGCTGTTGGGGCAGCAAAAGGAAGCGTCGATGCTGCAGTTGACGTTTTGCAACTCAAAGAGGAGATTTTCCAATCACAATACTGGGATGGAACGACGACGCGTACAAGAGATGGGAAAGAAGGCATGAATCTGTTTCGCGAGACGTTGAGGAAGTTGCTGGGTGCGCAGCAGAAGCGCATTTTGGCGAAGCCAGCGAAGAAGCGCAAGATCAGGAGTGACGTTGTGACGGATGAGTTGTGAGTGAGCGGATACAACCTGGCAATGTAGTATACGGGCCTAACGATGTTCGAGGACGGATGAAAACCGGAATAGCAAGAGTGGGACGAGTTCCACTCAGCATACGAGTGCGTGTCGCTTTTTGAGTGTCCTTACATGTTCTACGACGAGATTGGGGCCGGAGAGGTTCGCTTGTTCGCAATTTCCTACTCTTACGTGTCATTAGATTTACGATTCAAACGACACGTTAAAGTTAATCTTTTCTCGAGCTGCGTAGATTGTTCAGCAGCGGGTGTGACAATAGATAGCATGTGCGAAAATTGACACTCAACAGCAAGAAATGCAATTCTTTACGCATATACATGACTGATCAAGGCGTTTCCAGATAATCTTCCATATCACAGTAGTGCATTAAAATGTAGATATAAAGTGAAATATTCAAAAGCGCTGCAGTGTTGATGTTAGTACAAGCTATCTCCAAAGCCTATTGAGACTAGCCTTTAAACCGACAAAAGCTATGTGCCTAATCTGTACGTAAGATATGCGCACTCACATGCATCAAGTAAAATCCGTACTGTACGTCTTCTGTCCCCTTGCTAAGGACTATTCTATTTCCTTGAGACACTTTCAGAATTGAGCGCAAATAGTCGCCTCCGCTCAAGTCCGCCGCCATCCCTCACCATTCCACAAAATAGCGAAATCATAGTAAAATAAACATCGGCATCTCGCTATCCACCACCGACCTCCCATCCCCAACACCCAAGCAACAAAAATCACCAAACCGAGTAAAATAAAGTGAAAATCGGTATCTCGCTACCACGGCCACCGACCAATGTACTACAATCCACAGCTCGAGCATAACTTGCCTGAAGTAGTAATTCTGGAGTAAAAAGTCGGCGGTTCGCGATTAAAGGACCGAGATAAACTGCGATGAATGGCTTGGTGGAGGGAGTGAAGGTCGGTGGTTCGGTGGTATGTAGTGCCGAGGGAGGGATGTGGGTTACGCTAGGTTTGAACAGCAAGTAAGGAGATAGGTAACATGAGTGACAAGTCCAAGTCAGTGTTGAAAGGCAACATTTTGAGATCATGTATTACAAAGACTAGTAGTATGTCATGAATATGTCGTCAAGAAAACGATGCGCGATCATGGAAGATGCCGGTTCGTAGCATCGTGCTATGCGAAGGCTCCCATGAGCCAATCCCGAGGTCATTTGTTTTCGTCGTCGCAGTTGTGGTTTCCCATACCAAGACATTCATTGCGGCAATTAGATTTGTCCTCGTCCATCTCCTCATCGCAACACCAATCTTCCCAACATGGCCCTCAATGCATCTGCACCTTCTGTTCCCTCACCACCCAATTCGCCCTCGATCCCTTTGACAAGGGCTTGCGTCTTGCCTCTCAATTCATCAATTACGTTTGCGCTGTAATCAAAACTGCCTTTGCTCTCCATATATCTGAGGGCATATTTCTTCACCTCCTCGTCTGTTGTCTTTTGTTTCAGGATGTTGATCAGGATCTGATTGCTCGGGTCGGCGCGGATGGCGTGGATGACGGGAAAGCTGAATTTGCCTTCTGTCAGGTCTTCGGCGAGGCCTTTGAGAGAAGAGTAGCCGGAGGTGGGGGAGAGGTTGAGGTGGTCGTCGAGGATTTGGAAGAGCAGGCCGATGGTGGATACGAGGGGTGCGCAGTCGCTGGTGTTGTGTTAGCCATGAAGAAGGTTTGTGCAGGGACGAGAGCATGGGATCGTACACTTGCACCGCACTCTCGGCTTGCATGAGCTTGATGGCTAGTCTGAAGAGACCTCCTGTCTTGTTGCCCACCATTTCCAGGTAGTCGGCTTCGCTGGGACATGTGAGGCTGTCGCGCCAGTATAGATCCATGCCCTGCCCGCGATGCAGATTCAGCAGCTCTTCTGTGAAGATCTCGACGAGTTTAGGGTTGTTCATGAGGAGGAGGTCTTGTAGCGCCTTGAAGTATACATAATTTGCCGAGTTTATTGTTTGCGGTGTGCCGAAGATGGAGTGTGCAACGGGGATGCCACGACGGAGAAGGGAGGAGTCCTCGACATCGTCGACGCTAGACGGAGGTGTTAGTTCTCATACGTGCGCCTTCAGGGCCGCCCAAGTTCCGAGGGTTCAACGTACAGCAACGATGCAGTATGTAGCATCCCCACCACTCTCGTTATAACCTCTAGACGTTCTGGCGGCACCTTCAACCATAAATTGAACGCTGCTATGCATTGGCTTCTTATGTCTTTGCCCGGGTGACCGTACAGATAGTCATACGGGCCCAGCAGTATGCGCTCCTTCTCTTCTGTCCACGCCACCCCATTTCCGTAGATGAGTTCCTCGCCGACGTCTTTTGTTGAGTCTGATGGCGGGGATATGGGCGTGGGGTAATTTCTGCTGACTTCGAGGCTCGCGCCAGGTTGTGTGTGCGACATGGTGTAGTGTTGCTGGTCGGAAACGTGTCTCGCGTGTTTGTGCAGCCCTTCTGCGGAGTGGCTCGTTTTGCTCTTCTTGCTCTGGCCCATCCAGTCGACCTCGCTCAGCGGGCGCAGGACGCTGCTTCTGTGCTGCTTGAGGCTGTTGCCGTTGAGGTTGAGTATGCCGGTCGAGCTTGTGCGGGGCGGTATGGCGTTCGGCGAGGCGAAGGGATGTGAGGTTGAGGACGGCATCGTGGACGACTGGAAGCACGCTTCCTGCGGGCGCTATAAGTGGAGACACAGCCTTACGTGACTGCCTGGCAGTGCGACAGGGCTATTGGGCAGTGACGGAATCCACGCGTCCCGTGAGCACTGCGCTTGTCTTGGTGCAGGATGCGACGCGCTGCGGGCCGAGTAGTAGCTGTCAAGATGATGGTGAGACGCGGTCGGCGAGTGTGAGCGCACTCGGACAGCGAAGTCGAGATATCAATACAATCCCGGGGTGCTAGGGATGGTATCGGGATATAAACAAGCCCATAATCATGCTCCTCGCGGCTCAAAGCGTCGCCTAATGCCCAGAACACAGAAGCTTGTGATCATGAGCTTTGGTTCGCTGCACCTTTCGATGACGCTGCACATCACTAGATCCCTGCACCACATGCCGCTAGCCGAGCACAGCTTCGTCGTTCACGCACAGGCACCTCTACGATCCTAAGCGAAGCCAATCTTTCCCAACACGAAGGCTATTGTCGAAGCCCACATATTGATCACGAGCGCATTTGGAAGCCAAGTATATGCACAACCAGGGTGAAAACAACGTGTCTGCGCCGCCCGCAGCATTATGTATTATACAGCTAAAACCTACACCACCACGAGTCGATCCATTGATCCATCCAACACGCAAAAAGGGGGTATGAGAAAGCAGTGCAATGCAATGCACAACGAGTCAGCAACAGGGAATACGGAGAAATGAGTGAAACCATTTTAAAATCCAACACAAGGAGATATGCGGCGGTAGTCGTACGTCATAATAAAGAAATGGCCGTCGAGGGCTGGGGTATGCTCGAATGAAATAGAGACCATGTGGCAAGCGAGAAGATTATAATGCTTGGCTGTAGGCAAGCCAGGCGTCGTGAGCTTCGCGGAGAACTGTTTTTAACGTTAGCATGACGTTCCCGGCCGTTCATTTGGGCACTCACTCTGCAACACCTGAGCTTGCGCCATGTACGTTTCACAAGCGCACTGCAACGTCCGTCCGTCGTTGAAGTCCAACACAACACTATTGGGGAGCTCCTGACGGTCTTGGTCTGGGGGGTATGGGGTGCGGAACTCGCTGAGGTGGAAGCGCTTGACAATGCCCTTCTCGTTCGACTTGGAAGGACTCAAGACAAGATTGCCCATCGAATCAATTTCGACCCATCGTCTCCTCCACAAGAGCGTGTCTGGGAACTGAATGTTGAGATCCCCCACGTGCACTGGTGGCGGCGGCTCGCGCAACGAGGCCAAAGACGTTGAGCGCATATCGTTCTCCGGCAGGGTGAGGTTGCTACTCGAATTCTTCCACGGCATCGATGACATGGACGACGACATCCGCTTGAACATCTTGCTAGTACGCGACTCCTTCTTGTCCTTCTTCTCTTCTCGCTTTTCCTCGCCCTCGTGGCTGTGAATCGACTTGGACTCGCTCATACGACGTCCAAAGGTTTTCCAAGTGCTGTCTGAAGAAGTCCGCGAGGGTCCGTTGCTTTGCTCACGCGAGTGCGATGTGGAAGGCGCCCTCGGCGAGGTCGGCTCAGCTCTGCCGCGCTTTGGGCTTTGAGGGGGTCGTGTGGGCTTCTGGTGGTCGATAATCAAAGGACTTTGGTGCAGGTCCAGCGGGGTGCTTTCATTCGGCATCGCCAATGTTGGGCTCTTCGTCCGCTCATCCCGCACAATTCGGGCGGTGACTTGCACCGATTCAGGTCGCTCATTTGCTCTCTGGACATTATACACAGTAGCCTTGATAGGTTGTGCAGTTCTCTTGTCTGGAGTCGATGAAGCTGAGGAGCTCAAGAATGCAGGACTTCCGAGGCGCGTGATTGGCCTTCCATTTGGCGATGTTTCAACAGGCGTGGCCGCGAAGAAAGATGACTTGCGCTGGGCTAGACTGGAACTCGAAGGCTCCAGTCCAGCAGATGTGCTTGGCGGTGAAGACTCGCGGTTGGACTTCTCTGCTAGCGCTTTGATCCTTTGCGAGATGCCTGACGACACATTGATCTTCTTTGCAACACCAACTTTGTCTGCGCTAACCTGAGGTGGCCAAGGCCCTGAGGTCTTCCGTTGTAGCTGTTCCGGTGATGGCCGACCAATAAATGAGTAGGCTTGGGATACTGTCCGCTCAGGTGTAGCCATGCTGCTATCAGATGCCTTGCGTGGGAACCAAGGCGTGATTGGCGACTTGGAGACCGACATGGGTTTAGCTTCATGTACAGTCGCGCTCTGCAACTCCTCCATAAAGGAGTCATCAGACAGGTACTCTGCTTCGGAGTTCTCTGCGCTGACCTGCAGAGGATCTAGCATAGCCCGACGTTTCTCTTTTGTCTCATACCAGCTCTGTCTCTTGTTTGTCGGCATGATAACCGACTCCCTATTTCGCTTCTTGAACTGCGTCTCGTCTAGTGGAGAAGTGTTACCCGATGGTACAAAGAGCATAGATTCGCGATTTGATCGTCGACGTGCACTCGGATCTTCCGGAACGACCGGGATCGTCAACCCTGCTGTTGCTTCATCGCTAGCCCGAATAGTCTCTTCCGGAGATTGTCCAAGTTCCGATGGTGTAGCGGACGGACTTGGATGGATCAAGGATGGTATTGGAGTCCTCTCTTCGGGAACAATTGTGGGGACACTGTCGACTGACTGGCCTTCATCTGCGGCGTCCGAGCTTGAATAATCCTGCCTATCTTCAGATTCTGAAGCATCCTTCATTACAGGGGTGTCGTCTTCCGAGATGGAAGATGGTCGTGTTGATGGGGCGCCTGATGATCCCTGAGTTTGCGCAGAGATGGGTGATGACACAGAAGCAGCAGAGTTCAGGTCGTCGGTATCTGCTTGACTACTCGAGAAGACCAGCCCCGAGCTGTCTAGGCCCATGTTTGATGACGACGAATCATCTCCAGTCGTTGACTGCTGTTCACTGTCACCGTCGAGTTTGTCTTCTGCGGGTGTTGCCTCTTTCTCGGATGCGACCGTCGCCGAAGATTCGGGCTCTGTGGGAGCGATCGAGGCGCTATCCTGCGAAACATCTTCTGCTTGCTTTGCCTGGGCGCCAGCCTGGGTATCAGCAGCCTCCGATTTCGCAGCATCTTCTTCAGCCTTCTGTTCCTGCTTCTCTACCTGAGCCTTCATCTGCTTCTTGCGCAGTTCGAGCGCCTTCATCAACCGTGTCTTCTCTTGGGTCATGCCGGTCGATCTGTGGTGGCTGCTGTACGCGGATACGGGCATCGATCTCACGCTAGCTGGGCTTCGAGCGGAGAAAGCAAGCGACATGGGCGAACTCGGCATCTCTGGCGTTTGCGGTATTGGCGGCGGCGGCGGTATCGCAATACTGGGAATGACACTCGTATCTCTTGTCTTGGATGCTCTTTGGTCTGCGGCCTTTTTCGTAGCAGAGCGTAGGCCGGCAGGTAGAGATGATTTTGGGCGTGATGTCACTTGCGGTGTGCTCCCAGAGGTTGACGGTCGCTTGCCATCGAGGGACGGTCTCGGCCGTGGCCCCAGCTTCACCTTCGGTTTTGAGTATTGCGCGTAATAGTGCTCGTAGAGCTCATCGTAGTTCGGTCGCGCGGTCTGTGAAGACGACCTTGGCTCTGGCCCATTCTCGAATAGCTTGTCGTAGCTCTGCAGCGTGGCTTGAAGTTCTGTCAGGTCAGATTCTGGAGTTTTCGGTGCCTCGGTGACCGTCTCGATGGTCACATGCGATATCTCTGGTGCTATCTTTACTTCGGGCACCTTCTCCTCCAGTATCAGGGGCACTGATTCCGCCCCGTCTGAGATTATGGAGACATTTCGTTCGACAGCGCGTTCCGGCATCTCTTCAATGCTAGGCCTGGTTTCCATGATGGCTGGAATGTTGGACTTTGCCGTCATCGGCCGCGTAGCAGATGCGTTGTCCTCTCCGCCAAGCTGGCTCCCTTCCTCGGCAGCTTCCTGGATCCAGCTCAGCTTCTGCTGTCGTGATGATCCTGACGAGGACGAGCTGGAGGGCGCAGCGGTGTGCAGCGTGCAGGCGGCGGTAAGGGCGGCATCGCTTAGCTCTTCGGGGGTGGTAATGGCAAGGACAATGTCGTGCGGCGCGAATCGCTCGGTCACAGTGATGAAGTGGACGGCTACACGAGCTGCGTACTGTTAGCACTACACTCTGCCACCGCCGGGGCTGGGCTATTGCATACCTTGCAGGAGTCGCGATGTTCCATCGGGCACGTATTTGACCAGGACCTTGCGCCGCCTGTACAGCATGAAGCCATACAGCGGCGACTTCTCCTCGTACTGCGCGACCGCAGCCCGTGCCTCGCCTGCGCCGCCCGTTCCGCGTGTGAGCACCTCGACGGCATCCCTAGATGTGTATTTGAGCAGGAACCTACACCCAATACATTAGCAGGGTGGCTCGAGATGCCAAAGTTTGCGGGTGCGCACCATCCACCAGCCTCGGCGAGAGCACCCTGGTACGCCTGTGTTACGCTGACTTGGTCGAGCCCGTTGAGAGACATGTTGCTATGTCTGGCGGCATTCAAAATATTCCGGCGAGATGCAGCTGCTGAGAATCGCACAGAGTCTTTGCGGGAGGCGCTGTCGTTGCAGGCGCTGCAAAGTCCAGGAGAAAGTCAGGGATGCCTTGCGGAGGTCGAAGGTCAAGCGCGGGCGCTGCGGGCCATTGGACGTCTCTGGGATGCACAGAGGGGACGTCGTCAAGTCATGGGATTGGCAATGCGACCGGCATCCGGCAGCGAGCGATCGATGGATGGGCTCGTGAAGGAGGTTCACTGACAAGTTGAAGTGTTTCACTTTCCGAACCAACAGGGGTGGCTAGCAATCGTGGCCAGTGATGGTCCGGGCGCACTTCTTGCTTGGGTCGCTGTCGCTGGAGCAGAGACGCCAACACTAGCTATCCTCTATAACAGCTTAGAACTCGACTTATGGTGACGTCTTGCATCGCCACTACAGTGGCTCACAGTGCGCTCTCTACAGTGTACCTTGGGCGACTAACCCACTTACCTTGTTGCGGCAGGGCTCCACTGGCAATGCAGGAACGCGTGCGCGCGGCCGGTCCGAGGCACACGAGGTTACAACTGGGAAAGATCCATCACATGCGGGGTACTTATCACGGCCATTATGTTAGGCCTGCGCCTTCTCACCCCATTCCAAATCTCATCAGATGGAGGCAACCTTCGCAGAAGTCATAATGAAGCCAATGCCCGCCTGTCGAAGTCGAGGTTCCCCAGCATATGGTCGGAACTTTGTCGTCAAGGATGACCCTAGTTTTGTCCTACTCTGCTTCAACGTCTATCTTTGTGCAACAATCCAGATCGTGCAAATCATTCAGCCAGCCGTCTCTTCCGTATCATGTAGTAATGGAATCTGAGCTTCAGAGAACAAGATCAAGCTTCACATCTCGCGCCTCCCGCCTCGCGGATAGACAGGCCATGAATCAAGTAGCGCCTGTCCGTCACACTTTAACCACTCCCTACTAGAAGGGGTTTGAACGTTCAAAAGCTTCCAATGTCGTGCCCGATCGAAAAAGCTCCTGAAACGCTAGATCGTTTGCCCCGCCTCTATCGATACCCTTCCGCACAACGTCTCCTCCCCCTTGCAGCTTGCATGCAGACCCGCTCGCCCACGTCTGCCGAACCAAAGACGACATGTGGACTTGCGCGTGCTGGCCAGGCCAGAACGCGGTCGGTAGCGGCCGAATGACGCACTTGTTATCGCGGCGACGTTCGACTTCAATACTTTAACTTGAGCTACCAAACATTGACCTACACTTCCTACGAGTTTGAAAAGGACAAATTCTCAAGCTACATAATATTAATCTCCAAACACTAAGCCTCTCAATCGGACGAAAACTTTAACTATCGAAAGACTGTTACATCCAATCAAGACGGAAAAAATGGCCTCTCTCCCATCCATCTCCACCCTCCCCCATTTCCCCGACTCCACACTCACCACCGTTCTCGACCTCCTCTTCGAACCCTCCCCGCCCCTACACACCTTGACTCTCCCAATCCTCCGCTCCACCACCTTCCCAAGCTACGACGTCCTAATCACCGCCGTCAACGCACAATTAACCGCACTCGCAACATCGGACATCGACACATTATCGGAGATCCTGTGCTCGCATCCGCGGCTGGGCGAAAAAAAGGTGGACAGCGAGCAGAGCCGGAAAGAGCAAGCGCAATTACAGGGCGGCGGGGAGGAAGAAGGTGCGAAGTTGAAGAGTTTGAATGAGGAGTATGAGCGTGCGTTTCCCGGATTGAGATATGTGTACGTTCTTCCATCCCATTCGCCTTATACCCACGATTTCTATCTTATTCACATTTGGTTTCTGAATCTCATGCTACCTGCGTATTTCGCTATTTGGTCCTAACGACTGAGAAAGTGTCTTCGTAAATGGTCGCCCCCGACCAATTATCATGGAAAACATGCGCGCGCGCATCGATCGCGGAGACATCGTTGCTGAGCGACAAGAAGCTATCCAGGTAAACCCATCCTCCCTCAACTCCACCTTACCCACTATTTCTCCT
Source organism: Paraphoma sp. B47-9 (assembly GCA_001748405.1). NCBI lineage: Eukaryota > Fungi > Ascomycota > Dothideomycetes > Pleosporales > Phaeosphaeriaceae > Paraphoma > Paraphoma sp. B47-9. Next base: position 26,110 of record BCLK01000044.1, read on the forward strand.
TCCCGTTTCCTGCTTATATATCCGTACCCCACGCACCTACTGCTGTCACGTCACGTCCTAACCTTCCCCCAGGCAATGTGCGATATAGCCGCCGATCGCGCGGCTAAACTTCAATCCTAACCCACAAATCCCCTCTGCGCTGTGCTGTGCCCACTATCGCGGAACATACCACCTATAACAGCAATACTATAACCCCATTTCAATCGCACTACGTCCCCTCGTCCCAGCTATCGGTATCGTGTCGTAGATGCTGTGCCCCAGTCTCGGGACCAGCATACGCATTACACGCGGAAACTTGGTCCAGGTATTTGCTCGTGTGATCATGTGGACAGGATTTGATGCACATTATGCTATGAGCGAGCTGCACACCATTTCCCGCGCCTCGCAGCGCTGCCAAGACGTGCAGCTTGGGGTGGGCCCGGGGCGGTGGGTCGAGTGCGGACGTCGTGGCTGGGCAGGGAAAAAGAAATGTTTGTGGTTTTTTACTGATAAGTATTGAATATGATAGCGATGTTGAGATATGTGGTATGACTGTGACTCATTCAACGCACATGTGAAGTGGAGCAAAAGTTTCTTGCTTGTGATCAGAAGGGAATTGCATTGTCGTTTGATCAAAAAAGGCCTACTACTTGATAACGCCTTGCCATCCCCTTTTTTCCCTTATCCCTAAAATCGAAAGCTCAGAAGGTATATACAAGGCCCTGTTTTGTGCTAGTTGCGAGCACCTGTTTTGCATCGCAGAGCTGCTTGTTATTGCGCCGTGCTGAAACCGACCCTACCAGCGCCTTGCTAATTTTTTGCGGAAACTGTCCCTCGAAGCTTATAGACAGATACAACGGATAATATACAAGAGCAATGATGTAGTAATGCTGCGTGCCTCAGTATCCAAACCGAGCAAACATGAGATCCCTCTGTCTCCTGCGCTCTTGCTCGATGTCGCTGTGTCGCCGCGTTCGGTCATCTGGACGTCGTTGTGTGGGTACAGACATTCGGCGGTGGGAGAATGAATGTGCTCCGTTGACCGGTGCATCGATCGCGGCGAAGTTCGGGGACATTGAAACTGGTTTGTCCCTTGATGACTCCTCGGTAGGCGTGTCGGAAGTTGTGAAGTTGGGTGAAGCCGAAGCGAGCGATGTCGGTGTGAAGTTGGGTGATGCGGGTGTTGTAGAAGCCGGATAAGCGGGACGAAAGTTTGGTGATGTCGCGAATGAGTCTGCGCGTTTCGGTGGAGTTGTGGCGAAGAGGGTGACAAAGTCTGGAGATGTTGAAACAGGGGCCACAACTGTATCTGCTTCTTTCGCATAGCTGCTAGGCCATACGGCATCTGCGCCGTCGTCTACTCCGTCATAGTCTCCGAAAACGGGCTCGCTATGGTCGAGAATGCTGAAGTCTGAGTACAAAGGTTGCGTTGATGTGTTCACAACCTGACTGGCCGCACGCTGAAGGGTTGACGAGGACGTGGATGTCACCGCGGAAGCAGAGAAAGGAACACTATCCGTCTCCTCCTCTTCTTCTTCTTCGTCAAACAGATGCGTTGACGGCTCTTCCTCTTCGTCGTCTAAGTAAGAGTAGGGGTCGGGTACTTCCTCGTCGGCGTCGAAAGCATCGTAGTTGGAGAGACCGAGTGGCGAAGGGGGTAGTGGTAGGTAGTCGCGTCTCGGTACTTGAGCGCGGGGCGGAGAATACGCGTATGCATCATTGGGCGAACAATAATCGGAGGGGCTCTCGTTTGCTGCCTTCATAGGTGGTGACGGTGGAGTAGGCGAAGTGCTTCTCGAAGACGTTGGTGATCCAGTCGGTGAGGCAGATGGTGATCCGGACACTACGAAACGGCCTCTTGTTCTGATGGCGGCAGCTGGCGGTACAGACGGCGTTTGTAAGATTACTGGACGGGTATAAGTGTCGACGCTGCCATGGTTGAACTCAAGTTCTGCCAGTGCAAGCTCTTCTTGCTCCCTTTCCTGCTCGACGAGAACATGGCCATGGCCCTCTTCCGCCTCCTTCGCGGAGACAGCGCGACGTCGGATGCGGTTCAAGATGGCAGCCTTTCGCAACAAATTCCTTCCGAGGGACTTTTGCTTCGCCCACACGGCGATCTTAGAGCTTCCTCGGTCGACGATATTCGTAGCTGGGTGAGAGAATTGAGGACTAAGTCGAGATGTGATAAGAAACAGTCTAAGCCTGCGCTTCTTCTTTTGCAGACACGAATGCTCGCCATCAATGTCTGCGGCGGCACGACTGCGTTTCCTAGGCCGCGGTGGCGGCCGTGGGAGGAAAGTGAGACCCATTTCAGGCAGGGGTAACGTTTCAAACGTCAAGATCGAGCCGGTCGGATAACTCAAGGCGACGGAAAAATCGAAGGTTCGTTCTGGTGATCTCGATGATGCGTGCTCATCAACGGCTCGCATCATCCTCCGTTGCCCAACCTCATGTGTCGTGTGTAAGGAGAAGGGGAAGCGAAAACACGATCCGGCATACTCGCGCAACGTAACAGATTCCAGGACAGGGTTGACGGGTAATGAGTTGCTGGGTTGATGTTGCTGGGCAGGTTTGTATTGTCGCAATGAAATCAAGTGGTGTGGATATGGTGCGAGAGCTCTCGACCCAAGTGGATCCCGTAGCTCAGCAGATCGGCGAGCCTTGGGCTGCGTGAAAAGCATCCAATGTTAACCCGCCAGGAGCATCACGAGACCCCGTCCCGCCCGAAGGTCCGAAGCCGGCAGCGAAGGGGGCGTGCTAGGGCCAGGATGTGCTCTTCGCAATGTCGGGACGTTGCTGTCGTGTGCAGTCAATTGCTGCAGGCGTTGAAGGTGTGAGCTGTCCAGCGCGGAGGAGCAGGATGGAGAGGGGGCTAATAATATCGCACTTTAGAGTGCACAGATGTCCCCGTCGCTTGGTAACGCGGAGAAGCACCCTAGCACCCCCAGGATTCTGCTGCCACAGGGCGCTCAGTGCTCCGCTAGACTGGCAGGGCCATCGCACCAATGCCATTGGGCAACGTGCGTAAAGCCGCAAGCCTCCGCGGCGACGCGCGCCTCTTGTGCAGCTCGAACGGTGAAGAATGCCAAATTGACATGCTCAGCTCAGGCTCTCGGCCGGTGGTGAGGCTAGGCTGCAGGATGGAAGATGACGACGACCATGCGAATGTGACCACACTGGCCATGCTAGACGCAACCTGGGCAGGCGGGCTGGTGCGAAAAGGAACAAGGAGAGAGGCGCAGCGCAAGCGGAGAACATCTCCAACGAACAATCTGGCCGAATCGTGTTGGAGAAAGATTTCAAGTGAGGCTTCGCGACCCACAAGGGGCTCTTTCCAAACCCTGATCGTCCCTTCCGAACCCAGCAACCGCTCGCGGAAGTCGCTGATCAGTGCCGAATCAGACTTGCTCGCATGAGCATACGCTTCTTTTGCAATGACAGCGCTCTTGAGTAGCTACATCTCTGCAGAGTTTTCGTGTGAGACACTGGCATCATCGTCACCGCCCATGCATGTCACTCCTGCTTACCTCCTTTGCGCTGCTGAACTTGGACTCTCCAGATGATCCGCAAACTATGAAGAGAGTGGAGCCGATGATCCGGCTATCCCCAGTCCCATCGGTTTGCCCCTCGGAGCATCAGGAGGATCAACACCACAGAGCTGCGGCATTCACTCTCGTTGCAATGCAGGATGCTTGCCATACGTCCCGACATCATCATAATCTCGACGGGACCAGGGTTGCCAGGATCTGACCTGCACCCATGTGCGACTACACGCTACTCAAAGATGCATCTTGGATGGCCAGCCGTTGCGGTCCGTCGATACTTTCCGGAGGCAGCCTGCATTTGCTAGGCGGCATGATGGCTATGACCTACAAGTTCCATCCATTGAGGCCAATCAAAACAAGAGTCTGACAAGCCATCTATAAACCTTACGCTGTCGCGATTCTCGTCCGACCACCAACACGACGGCGGACTGCGGCGCATCGCGGGCACAACGTCCATTCGTGTAATTTCTTACGTTTCTGCACTCGTCTGCACTCCACTTTACACGGCCTGTCCTCATGCACTCCGCACTTTCTTGCACGCGCACCACCACGCTTCGTCCCCTCAGTGGCCGGAGCACACACCTGTATTTCATCGACCAGTCGCTCTAGAACCGGTCACGGGTCACCAGACATATTCATGGCGTATAGTCAGCACAATACGTTCCTTCGCATTCGCGCGTCGCTTGTCGGCAACCTGCGCACCGCATCTCGCCGCGGAGGACCTGTTGCATTTGGGAAGCATCCTTGCAAGGTAGTAAGAGGCAACGAGAATGGGCCCTGTTAGACCTTTTAGCCTTCCTTTCTTTTCGCAATTGTGCTTTTCGTTTTGCATGACGATTGAACCTGCATCTGTCGCACCCTGCAGCACGTTGCGGCTCAGCTCCCAGAAAAGTCTTCCTTGTCGACAAAAAGCAATATGGTGTAGCGAAGCCCTGAGCGACGTTCCGAGTGTGACGATCAGCACCACACGGCTCCGATCCGTACGACTTACGCGGTAAGGCTGGACCAGCTGCAGCGGTGGCAAAGACGGATGTTCGGCGCACAGCGCTCGTTGCTGTTTCGATGTAGGCGAGAGTGATGAACAGCCTCGCCTTTGCAGCGCATCTCCTAACAGGGTAACGGAACCCCATCCTGGCAGTGGCGCGCTCTCTCTCATTGTGGCTTCCGCGGTGTCTCGAAAAGGAAGGTGAATTACACACCATGGGGACGAAGCATTTGGCTTCAGCATCCTTTGGCCTAGAGCGATCGAAGGTTTCGCACTTTGATGTGCTTCCGTGTGATTATTGCGGTCGGATGGACTATAAGCTTTGCAAATTTTGTCACGGTATGCCTGTGAAATCAAAGATACTATATCCTTCAACTCTAGCCTCGTGGAAAAAACAACGCGCAAGAAAGGACCGCGATATTGCTTCCCATCCTGAAATGCATCTTGACACACGCGATCCTTTCAAGCCATTCGAAAAAGGAGTTTCATTGCCTGGTCCCTGGATATCATATCGATGCTATCGCTCTGTGCGGAAGATACGTCCTGGTGCTCTACGCTGCTCCAGATCTGTTCACGTCTTCGACTTGAGTCGATGAGAAGCTTGATTATACAGGACCAGATACTCAGCCAGGTGCCGGAGCCGACAAGCTCACCGGCGCATCCAAAATTGAACTTTCAAGTTAACGTACTGGATGACGTCGGAAGAAGTACTGGATCTCACCTCAACTCCGCAACGAGGAGCGGACCCCATGGAAACCGTTTCCCTGAAGAATCTACTCCCAAGGCACGTTGAATTCGACTAGGCCTCTTGGTTCCTAGACCTGTGCGGTGCTGACAGCCGCGTTACGATGCCTTCCCGGTCTTCAGGATGACGCTAAAACCGCGGCTTCGACATCCGTGGTCGACTTGTGAGCGGATAGTCAGATGTACACGCTCCCACAACCACAACACCAAGTACTCCATCATCACCAAGTATAAAATAATAGAGAAATGAAACGCCCTGTACTTCATCAACATCAACTTGTGAAATTCACAACCATCGCTCTCCGCATCTCATCTTGTCTCGAATACTTAACCCAAGATGCCCTCTCTTACCCCATCCCAGCCCTCTCTCCTTCAAAACAACCTCCTCACTCTCTCCGCACGCAATAAAATCTGCACTGCATTCGGCATTAAGATCTCTGCAGATGCATCGATAGTCCACATCGCCAAAGCCGCAGGCTACGACAGCTTGTTCATCGACCTTGAACACACGGCGCTGACAATTAAAGACGCGAATCAGCTCTGCATTGCGGCGATATCAAGTGGCGTGACGCCGTTTGTGCGTGTGCCGCATCAATGTGGCGATGGGTTCATGCAGAGGGTATTGGATGTTGGTGCGATGGGGGTGATTGTGCCGCATATCCATACTGTTGGTAGGAAGTCCTAACTTTCCGACCTCGGTCTACGCGATCGTTAGGTTAATGCTGACCGCAACAGATGATGCGAAGCGCGCGATTAGGATATCCAAATACCCACCACTGGGCAAGCGCAGCATCAGTGCTGGGTTTCCGCATTTTGAATTCGCGCCAGTGCAAACTGCGCAATTAGTCGAGGAGATGAATACTTCTGGATCGACGGTGTTCATCATGATAGAGACAGCCGATGCGCTAGAAAACGTCGAGGATATTGCCGCGTTACCCGGTTGCGATGTCCTCCTCGTAGGATCGAATGATTTAGCCATGGAGATTGGCACATTGGGTGATTGGGACGCGCCTGAGTTCTTTGCGGCGCTGGAGCGTGTGGGCAAGGCGGCAACACAGTATGGCAAGTTGATGGGTATTGCTGGACTGTATCACCGGCCGGATATACTAGAGCGTGTCATTAATGAATTTGGCGCGAGGTGGATTGTTGGCGCGCAGGATGTGGGTCTTTTGCTGCAGGGTGGAAAGGCCAATTCTGAGCTGCTGCGGAGCTTGCAGAAGGGAAGTACAAAGAACGGATATTGAGTACTATTGTGCGCCTATTCATTATTACTGCGCATTATTTGGCGTGAAAACTCTTCCCAGTCTATTTCGTCGGCGCCTGTGAGGAGGAAGTCGCCATTTAAATCGAAGTTGAAGTCGTCGAATTGATCGAGCGCAGCACTATCAGACAGTTGTTCGCTGTCAGGATTGACAGCTCCGAACATGGTGCTTGTGTCTTCCAATGACGCGAGTGCCTGGCGCCAGTCGATGTCTTCTAGTGGATGAGATAGTTCGTGAGGGTGCGACGCAGTTTGACTGTGCTCCATCGAGTTCATCAAAGCGTCCCCGACATTATTGCTAACTATTGCGCGACTCGTGCTCTCATTGTCTGGCGGCAGCGGAGGATCAAGCGGAATTTCAAGATGTTTGCATAGTTGCTTGACATCGGAAAGTCTTTTATCAGCCGCTTTGTTGCCACATTCGCTCAGATATTTCAAGATATCTCTTGCATTCCGTATCCCCTGTATACCGGAGCGGGAAGAGTGCCTTGGGTAGATGCACTCGACAAGCATGAAAACGAAGGCAGCTGAAACCGTAGCATCGAGATCAAAGAAGCCGAATTTGGCTTCATGCATGCGAATGTTAGCGTACGATTCGATGTGGAGGAGAGCGCTTACCTAACAAACCTTGCTGTCTTAACAGATGCAGCACATCTAAACTTACACCAGCAGCTTCGATGCATGTGTTAGCAAGCTTTTGTGATCTGGACATGACAGTGAGAGCGCCATCTGTGTTGTTCCCTCCGAGCCCTGACTTAGCTAAGTGGAGTAATATTGGTCGAGTCGTGAGTATCACAGCCTATGTAGAAGCTCAGTTCTAGGTTATGATCGAGGTAGAGCCAATGAGCATACTTGTGAAAACATGAGACTAAGGGTAGCGCTTGTTCGTGTTACAGAGCCCGGTTGAGATACGTCGACTTTGCAGTTCGGCGGTGTATCTTTGTGCAGTTTGTTCAGTTCCGTTACTAAGTCGTGTATCGTGCGGAGAAACTGCCGTTCTGACCGATGCCTTGCACTGTAGATATCTACCAAGGTCAATTCAGAGTGACTGTGAATAAGGTCGGGAGCTTCAATCTACTTTGTAAAATCCGACCAGTCATCTTGGCCAGCTGGATGTTGACGTTCAGAGCTGCAACTGGAGGGAACCCGGCCGATTCTGTTGGGAGGCGAGCAGTGATGTTTTCATCAAGAATGCCTACTGGATTACCTGTAGCAGCTGCTAATCTCCTATATAGCTTCAGTTGTCATGATCACCATTTTCTGAGTCCGTTCGTACCTCTCTTGCATATAAATCGTCCACCACAAACGATTGCGATGTACAGATTCGGATCGTTTCATCCGTTGGGTACCATGTCCTCGCGCAAGACCATTCGAGACAGCAAGTCTCAGAGCAAGTCCAGCCTAAAATATCATCAGAGAAGTAGGGAATAATAAGGAATGACGAGGAATACGTACATAGATATACGCATCATCCTTGCGATCCGAACATTGCAAGAAGAATGCGAAGAGGCCCATGATCTCTATGGCCACTAAACCAGCCTTGCGCAGCGCGCAGAGTGAGGGGAGGTTGTTGACGGCCTCTAGAAAGTATTCTGCGCCAGGAAAGGATGAGCCCGACTTGATCTTGCCCTGCAGTAAACCACCTAGTGAAAATACCATGAGCATCTCCACATGGTGAAGTTCGATATTTTCCGGTTGAGCAAACTCAGAATCATAGAATTGTGAGAGAGTATCAGAGAAGGTTCGTGGATCTATGAGATGTTGCACACTGCCAATAGAAGAGGTGACTGAATTGAGCAAGGCATGGGCTTCCTCTTCATTAGGCCATTGCATTCGCTTAGATCTGCCTCGATGCCTCGTTGCACTTTCTGGTTCGATATCGTACACGTTATCTGGCGTTTCGTGGGACAATATGGGCCCTCCACGCACATTGGGTGTATGCGAGTCGCGTGTTAGATCTCGTATGCGGGTCCCGAAGTCAAGGCTCGATGACATTGTTGGCTCAGAGATTATAGCTGTTTCGGGTCTGGGTCAGCTTCACATCGTTTAAATAGCCCATCGAACGTACGTGACGTGCTTGAGTCGGAATCTGCGTTGGGAATATCATGTATCGAGGGCACGGCCGTTTGGCTGACATCGGCATGCGTGATATTACTGCTTGACTCTGCAGACCCTCCGGCGTTTCCAGACAATTTTCTTTCTAGCTCTTCTACATATCTGTTAAAGTCAATAAGTTCCAACAACAAGAGATTTTGGTCACCCACGCTACAGGGTACATCTTCTTTCGTCCGACTTCAACAAACGCGCAGTCCAAGCCCCTCTTCGAGCAGTAACGACATGGCTGATTGCCGCAGCATTTGATCTTCCGCTCGCGGCAAGCTGTGCAACTATAACGATCAGTGCTGCGTGGGTAGGAAATGGGTCAAGCACTGTACGCTTGCTGGGTTCGCGCGGCTTCAACTGGTAGACTCGCGAGTCGTGCTCGTTTAGCGGGCGGCTCATCTGAAGCCATTGCAAATTGTAACTACATCATCGGATCGAGTAGGGGTGATGCAGTGAGAAGTGCGGCAAGCATATGTCTCTTTCGATTACGTAAACCACGCTAACCAGTGGCGTCCCTTCGTCCTTGCCCTTTCTCCTTCCCCGTTACTTTGCACTCAAGAATTTGTGTACATTATTGATCGCGCTCATCGACGTGAGCACTTGAGTTTCTGATGTTGTCGCGCCAATGTGGGGAGTGCTGATGATTCTGCCGGTCGCCCAAAGCCTTTCATACCTCGCCAATGTCGGCGGCTCCTCTTCGTGGCAGTCCAACCCTGCACCGAAGATACAACCATCCTCCAGAGCCACAATCAGATCATCCTCGTTTACGATTCCTCCGCGAGCAACGTTGATCAAGATAGCATTGCACTTCATCTTCTTCAACCGTGCGAGATCTACCATACCCCGCGTCTTCGCATTTAAGGGGACGTGAAGCGTCAAAACGTCAACATGCGGTAGCATATCCTCCCAACTCTCAACCCTGGTGTGAGGAATGTCCGACCAAGCATCCGCTGGAGCAAACGGATCGCATGCATACACGGTCGCATTAAAGGCTCTGCTAAACATTCGAGCTACTGCTGTTCCAATGTTGCCCATTCCTACTATGCCGATGGTCTTTCCCATCAATGTCATGCCGCAACAGTGCTCTTTTCGGACCTCTATTCCAGCCGCTTGCTTCACAGAGATCTCGCGGAGCTGTCTCGCGACAGCCATGGTCATGCTGAGGACTAGCTCTGCTACCGATTGCGCATTGACGCCGGGAGTGTTCAGGATTGGTATGCCGCGTTCTTCGCAGGCGGTCTGGTCAATGATATCAATACCACTGCCCTGCTTTCCAATAGCTCGAAGTCGTCTTGCGTTTTTGATATCTTTTGCCGATATCGTCTTCTCACGAACAAGGATAGCGTCCGCATTCTTTTGCCAGTTGCTGACCTCTGGGTCACTTGGTAGGACGGTGTGGAAGAGCTGCTGACTATGTCGCACAGCTTCTGGAGGAAAGTTTTCGAGAAGATACAGGGTATTCTTCTTCATCGCGACATTCGTGAGCATTTGTGGGCCATCTTCATGCTCGACTCGGGAAGGTGCCATTTTCAGGTGTATTTTCCAACAAGGACTTTGAAAGGTATGCACAAGATGCAGCGAGGTTTGAGTTCTGACTTTTAAGTTAGCATTTGACATGACACTTCTTTTATCATCACAGGCTTCAGGCTTCAGGCTCATAGACAAACCCTTGGTCTTGTCCACGACACGGTTGCTACATCCGTGGCTCGCTAAGTGACTGGCTTCGCACTAATGAGGTGCGGCAATGACATCCGGCCATCGACTTTCACGCCACCAGTATGCGGATGCCACATCCGACGTCCACTTGACCCCGACTCCCCGCAAAACTTCTTCCCCATGGGGCCGTCCCAAGGAGCCGGCTCTGGAATCTTTCTACACGCTCAAACTTGCGAGCCATGCTAGATCTATAAGATGAGACCGGATTGACGCTCTGGAACCATCTTCAGCACAACTCAGTTAATCGAACAGCTTTGAGTTTTCTCACATTCTTCCACAATCATCACTATGTCCGAAACGATTTCAAAGCATCACGACGAGAAAGTCGAGATCACCAGCGATAAGGGTGAGAATGATTTGGTGGTGACATACCACATCGAGCCGGCCGATGAAAAGGCTGTGCTGAGAAAGCTTGATCGTGTGATACTTCCTTTGATGGCTTTGGTTTACTTCTTTCAATGTAAGCTCATTTCACAATCATGTTGTCCTGAGTATTCTGACACCTCTAACAGACCTTGACAAGCAGAGTATCAATTATGCTGCTGTCTTTGGCCTTCAGGAGGATCTCAAGCTCACGGGCGGGGAGTTCTCATGGGCAATCTCCCTGTTTTACTTTGGACAGTTCGTCTCTGAGTACCCTGCGGCGTACTTGATGAGCAGATTTCCCATCACGCTATTCGTTGGCATCACTGTGTAAGTCGCCACCATTTGAGCCAACTGTTCGGCAGCGAATCTTTACTGATATATACAGGATTCTTTGGGGAATCGCTGAAATGTGTCTCGGAGCCACGACAAACTGGACCACCATCGCTGTCGCCCGCTTCTTCCTCGGTTTCACAGAAGGTGCCGTAGCCCCGTCTTTCATGATCATCACATCAGGATGGTACAAGCGCAGTGAACATCCTGTGCGCATCGCGTAAGCCTCCTCCCGAACCCGCATGGCACTTACTCACCGAGACCACAGCACATGGGTATCCATGTTCGGCATTTCCCAGATCGTTGGCGGAACCATGATGTACGGCATCGGCAATGCCAAACTCGCCCTAGCCTCATGGCGAGTTCTCTTCCTCGTCTTCGGCGGCCTCACAATCATCTGCGGCATCCTCTTCATCATCTACATGCCACGCAGCACCACAACAGCATGGTTCCTGAACGACCGCGAACGCAGCATCGCCACCGAACGACTCGCTATCGACCGAGCAACCCGCGACAAAGCATCCTTCGACATGGCGCAAGTCAAAGAAGCCTTCACCGATCCACGCACCGCGCTCTACGCACTCATGGCCCTATTCATCACGCTTCCCACACCCATTGTGAAATTCTCTTCTCTCGTCATCAAAGGCTTCGGCTTCTCTTCCTTCCGCACCATGCTCGTCGGCCTCCCATCCGGCGGCGTATCCTTCGTGCTAGTCTGGGTCGGCGCACTGGGACCCGCGCTCTACCCCAACAGCCGCTGCTTCGTCGGCATATTCGTCGCACTCATGCCTCTGATGGGTACGCTTCTCCTCTTGTTCCTCCCCGCGAGTAACGCATGGGGCATAGTCGTGAGCACATGGTTCGCGGGCTCAACGGCGCCGCCGCTCAGCGTGGCGGTCGGGCTCATGGCATCCAATATCAAGGGCAATACGAAGAAATCGGTCGTGAGTGCTATATTTTTCGTCTTTTATACGGTCGGATGTATCACGGGCCCGCAGCTGTGGCAGAAGCCTGATGCGCCGAGGTATACCAAGGGTTGTATTACGAGCGTGGTGAGCTGGATCTGCTTGATTGCGTGCTTCTTGGTGCATTATTTCACGGCTAGATGGAGTAATGCGAAGAGGGAGCGGGCGGTGGATGTTTCGGTGCTGGAGGGGAGTGAAGGGAAATTAGGGGTGAGTGTCGATTCGGATCATACTGAGAAACAGGATCCGTTGTTCAGATATAGTTATTAAGCTGTAGTAGAGCAATGAGTGTTGTGAAAGGTCTATGGCGAGAAGAACGAAACAGGTTCAGATTTCTTGCATCGATGTGCTATAGCTATGGCAGTGTACTGCTTGTGCCTCAAGTATAACATCAAGGAACACTCACACTCAATTGAAGCTGTTTGATTCCACAATTCGACCATCCCACGTCTATGTGTTCTTTGGCCGTGCATCTTTTAAACCAAATATGCCCTGCCGTTCTTTTGATACATCTAAAGTCGCACACCAAAACGTTAAAATCAGTGCAGATCAAATAGCCCGTTAAGAATCGCTTCCACCAAATCTCACTTGACCGGTCGCTGAAGAAAACATTATGTACATCTCTACTGTTCATTTTGTGCCGGGCTATACTTTGGCTTCTACTTCAGTTGATAGTATCCGCGCCTCGACCTTCTTCATGATTTTGATGGTTTGTTCGGCAAGTGTCAGTGTTAGGATCTGACAAATATTAGCAAAATTATCCATCGAGCATCAGACGATCGAGTGACGTACCGTATGTGGTAGAATACGCGCAAGATGTGCAAAGTAGCCCTTGTACACCGCCAAGAGTCCCTCAGTCTTAACTGTCCGGTACAAACAATCGAATGCCGAGCTGTACAAATTACCGGTTTGGTTGTACATTCGTGACATGACTGTGTCTGGTGGATGCATGACGCAGCATACGACGAAACCGCTTGCCGTGCTGCTTGCGATGTGGAGCGGCATGCCTTCTTCCATGCCAAAGTGCTTGACTAATCGCCTCTTCGCGAAGAAATATGTCGGGAGTTGCACCGAGCTGCCAAAACCAGTGCGGACCATGGCGGGTCCTACACCTCGATATAGACCTTTAATGCCCTCGGCCGTGTATATTTGCCGCATGCCGTCGATCGCATTCTTGTAGTGATGTTGTGTTCCTACAGGTAGGAAAGGAGAGTAGGATTGTAATCGTGTCTTAACAAGGAAGAAGGGTGAACCTGCTGCTGCGCCCAAGATGCCGGATGCTGCGCCTGAGAAGATGTTTATGCCGAAGGACTGGACGCTGCCGTCTTTGTAGATTGCTTGTGTGACGGCGTGTCGGAGGGGTTCGTAGAAGCCGAGACGGCACCCGTTAAGGGTCATTTGGTAGACGTACTGCGTCGCGTCAGCATTCCAATACTACAGTCTCAAAGACTTTGTTGGTCCATACAGCGCATCCCAATCCTCGTAGCAAGCCTTTTGGTCCTTCATTCTTCAGGATGACGCCGACACCGTGGAAGACGCCTCGGTACAACCGCGGCGCATCTTTCTTTGCCTGCAGTTCTCCTTGTAATTGTAATCTGGCTTTCATCAACAACGTGTTGGGCGGATCTAGCTGGGTATGCGCACCGAATCTTAACTGTCTCAAATCCGTGGGTAACCGTGACAGCTCCGCACGCTGCTATTCCGCCAGCGATGAACGACCTGAAGCATCGGCTGTCAGCTGAAGACCCACAAGATGAAGTTGCGCACATACCCAAGCGTTGTCGACATGTCTAGGCCTCTTGCGACAGCCGCTCACTGAATGCCAGAGCCAAGTGAGAGCTGAGATGAGCGCTTCTTATTCTGTGCGTGCTACCGAGGGCTCATGGACACCAAAGAGGAAAGTTGCGCAAAAGGAGGTGAAGGGAGAAGGCGACGATGGTGCTGACGTTATACAATGGCAAGCAAAGGTCGGTGACGCTGATATTCTGAATAATCCTCTTTGGGACTTTTGAGTCCCGGAAGCAAATGGCCAGCTCCGAGGTCGGTTCCTGGACCCGGAGAAAACGTGCCAAGATTCAGGGTCCAGCCAGCCACGGATTTGCGCATTCCACCGGCTCAGCTCTTGCGACAGCTCTGCACGCGGTGAAACACGACAGACGCGATTCGCTGTTGGTAATTGTGCTGTCGACATGCTGGCTGGAGTCGCAGGGAGGTAGCAAGCAACTCCACCATGGCAGCTGGCTCAGGCACTCCCGGCGCGCCGCCCCCGCCTGCAGGACCTCCTACGCAGAAGGTTAGCGACGTCATAGCTAGCTTTCGCCCGTCCAGAGTGAGCTCCGTTGCACCCATGCTATATGTCATCTTTGTGCTGACATTGTCTAGCGATTTAAACCTCCGAGTCCGGGCACAGCATCAGTCACCTCCCTTGACTTTGACGACACAGGCGAGCTCGCTATTGTAGCACGCGACGATGACACGCTCCAGATCTACAACTGCAAAGAGGGCAAGCACGCAAAGGAGCTGAAGAGTCAAAAGTACGGCGTCCACCTCGCACGCTTCTCCCATCACGCACAGAGCATCATCTACGCGAGCACAAAGGTCGACGACACAATTCGCTACCTCTCCACCCACGACAATTCGTACATACGATATTTCAAGGGCCACACAGACACCGTAACATCCATCTCGCTATGTCCCTCCTCCGACACCTTCCTCTCGTGTTCACGCGACAACACCGTTCGCCTCTGGAACCTCTCGTCACCCAACTACCACGGCCTGCTTAATCTGCACGGCGCCTACCTCGCCGCATACGACCCCTCCGCAACCGTCATGGCCATCGCTTCACCCTCGACCCAATCCGTTCTTCTCTACGACGTGCGCAACTACGACAAGCCTCCATTCGCTACCTTCGACATGCAGGAGCTCGAGCAGCGCTTCCTCGGCCGCGAGAAGGGCGAATGGACAAAGATCGAGTTCACAAACGACGGCAAGAGTCTTCTCGTCGCTACAAACGGCAGCGGGCATTTCATCCTCGACGCATTCTCCGGCGAACTCACACACTTTTGCTACCGCAAAGCCGGATCCTCGGGACGTTTGACCCCCGGAGCATCGAGTCCCAATCACGCCAGCAACATGTCCAACGGCAACACCCCGGTAGTCGGTCAAGGAGACGCATGCATCACGCCAGATGGGCAATATCTCATCGGCGGGAGCGGCGACGAGGGGTTGCTGGTCTGGGATATATCGCAGGCCCCTGCACCGAATAATATTCTGGAGCCCATGGAGCATCTACCTGGACATGGGAAAAGTGCAGTTGTGGGGTATAATCCCCGGACGAATCTGATGGCTAGTGCGGATAGGGATTTGTATCTCTGGCAGCCGGATTCGGATCTCATGATATGAGATAGGAGGAGGGGTTAGAAGAGATAAAGATTGGAGTGTGGAGATTAGCAGAATATCTTCGAGACTCGGGACAGGCTTTGGTCACTTGAGAAGCGACTTTGGGCACTGCTTGCGCAAGCAAAGACGTTTCGTAAACGCGCGGAGTAGGAGCATTGATATTCGGAATAACACCGATACGAACATGTCACTTCAAAGGTATGAGATATGGGCGAGAATGCATGTGGAAGAAAATGGAAGCAGACCAGTAACGCGAAAAGATATCGATGGGATGGATATAGTTGACTAGTCGGATGAGAGAATACTCATGAATATGTGTGATAGATCTGCACCGACATAGAGTCAATACAAGTTGCCAAATTCCTCACACACACTCTCTCTCTCTCTCTCGATGTTAACCTAGCAAGATGCGCAACAAAGAATTTCATTTCCATCGATCGGATGCCCTTGTCATATCAAACATACTTGTCAAAAAATTCTTTCGAGTAGAGTCACGCAAGTGTGGAGTGGCATTAGTACATATTACGCGCATTGACAAGTTTGTCTGCAAACACGTCACCTCGCGTAGGACAGTATATTCCTCTTCTCATGCGATAGAGCCGGTAATTATTTTCATCTATGTGTAAGACGGATCATCACCTCACCTCTCTATATCTAATCTTCCTTCGTCTAATCGTTGTACCACTTCCCAGCAAGCATCTCAGACTTTTTAGACAAGCGAGTCTACGCGAAACAGGGCAACGAGCCAGTGGTGATTTCGAAAAGACTCGACGTAACCCACACCAAAGCCACACCTCGACGAAAAAGGATTGACAGGGCAGACATCTACATGCATCGCCCAGCTCGTCGCCGATCTACCTCACTCGTCGTCCTCCCAACCCTCAGGAAGCCATCCGATCGGTTTAGGTACCCACATACCAACCACCTTCTGCGGCCCCCTGATCTTCTCTTTCACTACCTGTCCCAGCATCGTACTCGACACCGGCCGTGCCTCTTCAATAGCATCGACATCGACGTCCATCGCACCATCATTTTCCTCGGTGGTTTCATCGTCCTCGTTCTTCGCGGCATGTAGTACAGCAAGCCACTGTTTTCGATTCGCAACTGTCTCATCGACCAACAGCGCTTCCGCGACTCTCAAATTCCAGTGCGTGGGGTTTGAGAAGCTTTCGATGAGCGTGGTTTCGATGATACTATCGCTGCGAAGGTCTTGCCATTCTGGGGACTGGAGGAGATGGAGTATCCACTCGTACATGCCTTCTGCCGTGGGATCCATGTCTATACTGACCATTGCTCGTGGCGTTGATGCGGCGTTCATACTGCTCGTCAATTGTGCTACCAGCGTAGCCACTGAAAGCGTGGACTGGCAGAATGCACGTAATGCCGAATCCCAGATCATGAAGGCGCCAGACATGTTGGATCCGAGTTTCTTGTCTGTAGGTAGGATCATCCTGTCGTCGACTAAGAGGCGTAGAAGTACGCCCTGGGTACGAGCTGGTGGTGTCGATGTGCTGTTTGGTGAATACCGCAGGTTGTATGTCGATAGTGCATTTTCAGCCGCTTTCGATCCCTTCTTTCGGGTCTTGATCTCGTTCTTCCGCTCTTTCACGTACGTCTTCAAGATACTTTGCAACTTCTCCTTGATGACCTCTGTGCTTTCAGTCTCCACATCCTCCGCACCAGGGGTGATCATCCCGAATGCATAGTCGAGCTGGCTCCAGTACCATTCCCATAACCAGTCCAAGGAGTCCTGAGCTGCGCGCTTGAGCTCTGCCAGGGACGGTAAATGACGGTGGACTATACGGTGCCGGAGCTCGAAGAGCGGAAATGGTAGTTGAAGGGTCTTGCCAGGTGGAAACCAGGCGGGTCTGTCGCGGGTCAAATCGATTTGGGTATCTGCCAGGCCGGTGATGAATCTGACTTCCTGTCAGACGGATACATGTCGATGATGAGAACATTCCCATATAGTGAGTGCGTGAGAGGAACAAGTGGTATGAAAGTAGAATGAGAGTGTTTCAATGTGTAGTACAACAAGCAAGATTGAAGAGCTGCGTGGCACAGAACACTCCTGTCAACGCCTACTGAGGATGGCACGTTAAGAACCTACCTGGACAGAGCAGTAGCATAGAGCAACCGCAGCGCATTATGCTGGAGCTCATTCTTCTGATCCTGCAGCACTACGTCTACAATGTCTGCTGAAGAGTCAAGCAATAGAGGAAGGCCATCAGGTTTTCGCAACCGCCATGCGAATACCTACATTGCGAGCTATCAGCATAGCTCCTCTACAATCTGACATTGTTTGCTCTTCTCAGATCGCTGGGCGCAGCGCAGCATGCTCGGCTCACCTTGTTGACTGCCCGTTCTTTCTTAGTCGCATCGGACCCATACAGATCGTGTCGCACCTGGAGCAGCTCCTGCCTGTTGCGCCACGGCGTTACGACAAACTGTGTTCGTGGTGGATCCATGGCTAAATGACACTTTTTCGCGAGATGCGAAAATGGCGCAGATTTACGCGTGCAGTTGCAGTTGGTCGCTTGTAGAATGTGATTGGCGGGAAGCTCGATCCGGGTTACCCGTGTGCATTGGAGAGGTGCTGCACGTGAGTCGGCGCCATGTCGAGCAAAATTTCCTTGCGTGCAAGCGGCCTTATCGATATGCACCAACCCACACCAGACTGAATCAGTGACGTCTCCGCATTGCCCCCGTATTCTGGAACCTCCTGGCGTCCATAATTTTAAGGCACTCTAATTTCGTGGTCCCCATAACTGCGTGGCCGCCTCGGTAGGGCAAGGTTTAGTGGGTGTCACTAAGCAATAGCCTAAACAGGCATGTGCAGCGAGTCGCCGCCGAACTTGAGCGATCCTGCGACCTGCTGCACAAGCGTGCTGAGTGGACCGAGCAAAGTTGACGCCGGTCAGCTCATCGGTAGCGGTGGGTTGGCGGCATAGTCGAGACAATATGAGGCTATCGGCCCTTCGGCGAGTGACCGGAGGGCCTAAATTCAGGCTTCTCGCTTTGGTGATGCAGACGTAAGCAGATCTCTCGTACCTCGTCTGACGGGGGTGTGCCCGCTGAGCTGGAGGCCGACGGAACGATGACGCCGATAACGTTGTTGATGTTTCGCGTTGCAGTGCACTACGACATGCGCCGAGACGAGGTTTGCGACGGACGGTGGGTAAGAAGGTTTGAAGAGCGGAAAAACTGTTGAACGTGGTGCACACTGCAGATGTGATGCTGGGGGTCGACCTCGTCACGACAGTCGCCATGCAGTATGTGCGACATCGGGACGCAACTGCCTCGTTGGTCGGTGGTTCCTGCACAAGAGGCTGACTCGGTGGTTGGAACCTTGCCGCATCAACAACAAACAGCATTATCCCATGACGCATGTCGGTGTTGTGGTATTCTGTAGTTGAATCAAGGCCACATGACATTCGTGTGTTCAAAGTGCATTCTGTTCAAGATTCATGAGATCAGGCAGGCATCAAGTGCGATTTTTGTGATCTGAGATGCTTATACGTTTTTGCTATTTGGTGTTGCTATACACAATGCTCATCTGACCTCAAATAGAGCGATGCAAGGGCTCATTGAGCTCGTCTGCCAATGAAGGCTGGGGTATCCGTGTATGTCTTGATGGTCCAACCACGGACAAATCAAAACGCCTTGCTATGCTGAAACAAAAATGGCAAACATTTTGGTAGAATGTAGTCATGTAAAACGGATCCAGCTGTCTACAGCCAGCCGTATCCCAAACCGGTGTCCCGCATCGGCATGGATGGCTGCTTCATTTGCTGAAACCACCACTCCTTGGAAACCGTCTCGTCGTCATCGAAGAAGAAGCTCTGACCCTCCATGCTTCCGGGCGTTTGTGACTTGACATGTACCGGGAGTTGCAGGTGCTGGTTGTTGTTGTGGGTCGCGGGTAAGGGTGGCGAGGGCTCCTCGCTGGCTTCTGAACTTGCATCGTCTGCATCGTCGTCTTCATCGTCGTCTTCCTCTGGTGGTTGCCAGGTCTCTTCAAGTTTCAGGCCCTTGCCAGTCGACTCTGTCAGGCCGTTCCAAGACATAGAGGGTTCAGGAAGATCGTACAGCCCCAGAGCGACAAGCTTCTCACCGCCATCTTCTTCCATGTCCTCGTCCTGTTTGCTAGGGTGCTGAATTGGGAGGAAGTCTGAAGAAGTGTTTTGTTGGGCGAGCATGGCCTGGTTCTGATTCTTTTGGGCCCATTGTTGGAGGTACCATGGTAGAGGTTCGGTGGTGGGAGTGTTGATTGCCGAATGTGCATAGGAAGGAGTGTGTTGTGGTACGCTTTGCCAGCTGTTGTCGGACTCGTCAGAACCTCGATGCATTCCGTACACACCAAGGTGAGTTGAGGAATGCGACATGGGCTCGTAAGTAGAGTTGCGGGTGGAAAGGGAGTAAAAGTCGGATCCTTGAACTGAGTGTCGTGGGGATGTTGAATATTGGCGTGACCAGTCCTGCTGTGGCTCGAAATATGAAGCTGACTGACTGGACTGGAAGTGTGTCGAGGATGGATGCCAGCTCACTGGCCGGTTTGGTTGTGGGCGCTCGTCGTACTCCTCCTCCGGCTCAAGACCGAACATCATTCTGTAATGGTCGTCTAGTGTGGCGTATAACTTCGTCTCTGTTGTTGTCTTTCGCCTTTCCATAGTCCGTGGGCTGTTGTGGTGGCTCTTTGGCTTCTCTACGCGTGAAGGTCGGTATGCTGGCTGGCTACCTGAGCTTCTTGAGGCACGTCGAGCGAGCTGTGGGTTGTGCATATGGCCGGACATGATGAAGGTGGAAGTGTAAAGGTGATGTGGTCGTCAATAACGATGATGAATGCGGCTATCGGTCGAGGGAACTTGTATTGAAGGGTGGCATTAGGTGGTGGTAGGTCACATTCACTCTTGTCCGACTTGATGGTGGGCAGGCCTGGGAAGTCTGCATAGGTATATGGAATGCCAAGAGATATAGACTAATTAGGAAGCGTGGGATGGGGAAATTGAAGAAAGTGACTTTGCGGGCAGAGTCATGGTACAAGGAATGCCAGGGCTAGGCTAGTGGAAACAGCAGACGTGCTAATAGTGGACCAGATGCAGACAAGGAACGGACGGGTATTGACTATACGGGGCCACCAAGGGATGGCTCGGTGAGGGAGCGTTGTAACAAGCAGGCCGAGTGGCACGGCTGAAGCGATCTACCAAAGCATGGGATGCAGAATGCGAAAAGGAACGCCAGGAATGACCAAATCACAGGGCGAGGAGAGCAGACGAGGGAGGCGGGTACCGATGTATCATGGCGCAACGGAGCATCCGTGCTGTGCAGAGGCAGGCCGGCTCGTCGAGACAAGCAGGCAAGGGAACCACGACGCCGCAACGATGATGGCAGAATGCGGTAGCGCAGCTAGGCTCCGGGACTGGTGAACTTAGCAGTGCGACTCAGCTGGGCTCCGAGCCGGGGGTCGAGTGTCGTGTGTGCATGGGGCGGAGGCCGTCCAGGCGGTCAACTAGTCCTGGGACACTGATGTTGGACGAAGGAAGGACAGTGCATGGCGAGGGCGACGCCAGCACTCGGCAGCGTCATGTTTTAGCCGCGCCAGCGAGGGGGGGGGGCATAATTAGTGGAAGAAGGCCGGCGACACTGCGATGGCGAGGCCAAGCCGGTCCCGCATGATACTCAGGCCTAGCGATGGGGTTGGCCGGTGGGCGGGGCTGGTGCTGGTGCTGGGTGGTGGTGCACTTGCGCAGCGCAGTCCCGTGTCGACGCGGCGCCAGCATTTCATCGCCAGATCAGGGGCGGTCGGGGTCGGGCTGTGGTTGGCGCAGAGGTTTCGGAGAGAGTGGACGAGTTAGAAAGCGAAGCGGTCCTCCTGCGCTACGACATGCTTCCGCGCTGGACACACGGCAGGCCAATCAGGGCGGCGCTCCACAGTGAATGGCTCCACCTTGGCCGCACCCAGCACCTCCTGCCTGGTCGCGCGTGCAGCCGGCAAACCAAGCTGCTGGCCCATGGGTACCCAAGCGCGATCTGGGGTGGGAGATGGTGCGCCGTCGCCATTGGCCATCTTCCAGCCGAGCGTCTTTCCAGAAATCGACCTGCAGCCACGCCCTGGCCGGCACCCGCCTGCTACGGGGACCGCGAGCCCTTGACATGGGGCTTTGCAGATGAATGCAGCATCAGACATCGGCATCCATCGCTGGCTTGGGTCACACAGCCAACGGCGGGACGCGCACGGAGATTGCATCAATCAGCACAGCGCATTCACCCGGCACTCGCATCAGCCTCGCAGCCCAGCAGACGCCTGCCAGTGTGAGCACACCGGACGCCAGCAGCCGCCTCCTTCGACATCGGCCCTTGAGCGTGGGAGCGTGCCATCGCCGCGGATTGCGCCTAATATGTCGCCCATGTGCATCTGCGAGTCTGGAATCCCTGTCATAATTAGGCGTCGCCTACTTGAAAAAAGCACGGCAGCCCTCCACCACCGAGCCGCCTCTGAAACCATAAGCACGCTGCTAACGTTGAGCGTGGGCGCAGGCCGCCGAGCCACCGGCTTTGATGGGACGGAATACGGATAGCGGACGTGCTCGAAACCCAAAACGAGTCCTGGGTCACGACCGGCACATATTGGCTCCACGCCTGCAAAAAGGTCGCTCCCAGCACGCTGGCGATACGCGCGTTCGTGATTAGCATGTCATCCTATCCACACGATCGTCCCTTGTTTCGCCTGCGCGACTCATCTCGGTTTTTCATCTTTGCAAATAGTGCCTGTCTGTTAGGTCATGCTTATTATAGGCAAACGCCTTTCAGGCTTCAGCGCACTCTGCATAGTGGACCCGATCATCACGATAAATGCTCCATGCACCTAATCCGGGTCATGGCCCATGGGCCTGGCTGCGCCGCAGTGACAAAGCAGCTTGCGTGTTGAGATATATTGATGAAGCCTGCAGCAGTGGCTTCCCGAAATCGCAGCAGGCCTCAACGATCATGATGACGGTTGAGAGTGGTTCATCTGCACAAAGAGGTCCTGCCCCTGCAACCCCACGATTACCAGGCCCAAAGTGGCAATACCGTTCGACGACGAGAAATCCCCGGGCGTGGCTTATGAGCTGCAGCCGAAGCGCCGAGAACCCTGGTCTCGTCCCGCTTTGGCGATCGACAGCGCTCCAGCGCGGGCACAAGGATGCTTTTGGCAGTTCAAACGATATGGATCATTCATGTCAGGGGGCCGTCCGTGTCTGGTCGCCAAAACGAGTGTGATCAATCTGCAATCGTGGCCATGCATGGGTGGCTTCACAAAGGCTGTGGATTGCATTGTCAACGCTCTCTTGGCTGCAGTAAAACGCACAGCACAACTTGTTCTTCTCACCCCCGAGCCTTGGCTCGTCACTTTTGAAGACGCCGAGGGATCATATGCTTTCTCCCGAGCATTTGCGAGTCTTCACAAGCAGCAGTGCAAAATCACGGGTAAGATTGCCATGCTGCAAGGTTCAAATTTACACATGGAACGAATGAAACGCGTTGCATCCTAGAAATCAGCACATTCCGCGTATCACACTCGCTCGGCATGACTGCAGCCAGCCTCGGTCTCTCCAATGGCGAAATCGCACGGCTGTGTCCTACTTTGTGCATCACGAGACAGCCGTCCTCGCAAGTGCCAGCCTCTCTTCATTGCGGCAGCGGAAGCATGACTGCACGCATTGCTGGTCGGTTGGTGTACGCCTATCTTGCAAACGGTGTGGGCTTGATTCGCGGCAAGCTGACCTGCAGCTGATTGCGGGCTGTCAGCTGGAAATAAAGACTGCGGCCACAAGGGCACAACACTATCATAGTCATCACACCATTTGGAAACCCGCGCCTATCTGCCGTGCTCTTTTCTGTTGGTCTCATCAATGGAGATTGTGAAGGTGTCGTCTCCAGTAGCCCCTCGATTCGTTGCTACTTCGGTCTCGCTTGTTGCACCAACTGCGGGGCTCTGACTTTGGAAGGGCATCCGTTATTTGGATCGAGCGGCACCCTTGTCTGACAGCCTCAACCCGGCAATCTGCGACACGGGAAGGGCTCCTTGATGACGTCTCCTTCGGCCACCCACGAGATGAGTGGGTCCCGAACGTGGCGCTGCATCGTGGAAAGACTGTTGGCGAAAACAAAAAGGTGGCGGCATGAGCTGCTTCATGTGCGCTAGCCAGCACAGGCATCAGTTGCAGTTCGCTATCCCTTGTGGGCCGGACGGATGAGGACCCCACACCTTCGACGAAGAAAGTTTTCACCCATGGATGAGTGGTACCTTGGGGCATCCTTTCGAAGTTCCACCACGCTGCACAGTCTCATTGCATGGGGGCTTGCTGGACAACAGTCCGCCGCGTTTCTCCGTGCTTTATCCAATGACACGAGCTTGACAAGGTACTCATTGTTACAGAAAGTGAACAAGTTGCATGAGCAGGAGCTCGACGGACCAGCAGCACTAGTACTTATGGGTAACGACGATCTTGAGCAAGGAGTTGACCTTGGGCGCTCGTGATGCGTGTTCTAGACTGCGTCCAGGCAGCGTTGGAAAGGCCAAATCTCTCTTGCGGTCATGGCGGCACATGCCATGGGTACAAACACTAAACCCAGACGCTCACCAGAGATTGGGGCTCATTTGTTCGACGTTCTTCTCCGTTTAGCCAATGATCAGGCGCCCTTGGTGAGACTCCGGATACCATGATCGACACCACGAGCGGTCGGTGAGCTCCTCCACGACGGTGGCTTGGTGCTTGCGGCCGGCAAATGTCGCTTCCAGGCTTGCGCTTGCACTTGCACAACGCCCAAGGCCAATATCGTACCACATTTGCACCTTCTGCTGCCAGCGTGCGTACCTAAGAGACTCGCTCGAGCGGCGATGCATTCTCAACCCTTTCTGTACCCATGGGCCCCGGTGTAGGATCAGTCAGACGTTGGATTTGTTACGACTAAGATTGCGAATCGCGAGGGCTGGGCAGCAACTCCCGCACAGTCATAGGTTGCCTTCGAGCACCACATCTGCAACGCGCTCGCTTCGGCGCACACCTTACATGAAGAAACTATGCACTGATGGCGTCTCACCACTCGTGTTTTCACATGAGACCGTCACCCAATGTTCAATTTACCTAAATCGGCTTGGAGCCCAAGGGAGCATATCGCCGTGCTCCGGTCACTGTTACTTCGCACGGGAGCTTGCAGGTGCAGAGATCTTTTTGCTGTGGGCGACGACATGCAATACTGGCTTTCTCGTGCAGTAGCTGAAGCCATCTCACATCCTGCGCAGAACGCCGCACCCAGTCAGCCGGGGTTGTCGGTGACTCAGTCGAGCGCGTTTGCTCTCCTTTCCACCGCTCCGCAGGGAGCTGGGACAATTGTTTGTCGCACCTGTTTAGGTCCGATTGCTACGTGCATCCACCACCAAGCGCACCCAAATTGTTGTCAATACGGCCTGGTGTCGGTGCATGCTAGCATGTTGCCCAAGGTTCGTGTTACAGTCGGGCGGGAAAGAGGCGCTTGATGCTGCAAATTGTGTCGACATTGCAGCTAATATAGAGCAGGTTTCTCACACATTACGCTGACCAGCCCGAGGTTAGCCCATGTCAGCAACATTATGCTTACCTCTTGGAGTTACAACACCGGGTCAGTCGCTTGTAATACTATGCACTAATACGGAAAACTTATTTCGCTTTAACTGTTTCCATGGTGCAAATGCCTGGTTCCCTAGTCAAGATCCTTTACAAGAGAGAAGTTTGCCTGTGGGACGCGTCTTGGTACCCGCTTGCGTCGAATTGCCATGCACACTTGGGCTTTTCTATTAGACGGTATGTCCATACTAATTCCAGACTCGGCGCTACCGTTGTGGTGCGGATAGCGGCTACTGTGGCGACCCTTTCGTGTGTTTGCGTGCAACTATGCTCAGGCTGCAGTCGAGGCGCATATGGGCAGCGACGGCTCACTGTAGGCATGCCACCAAATGTATGACGACGGAACCTACCCGCTGTACGATGCAACGCGCCAGCAGTTTTCCCAGCTCGCAGATCGACTAAGCACCCGTCGTCTCATTCATGGTTGCACTCCAGGCTAAATCATCACCCTGGGCTGACGCGGCGATCTTGTCAACCGTCCACTACTGAGCTCCGTCCCAAACATCGCGCACCTCAACATCATTCGCTTGCGCAAACGCGTAGAAACCAGTTGCGCCTGCATAGCGCTTGGCGTTGTCCAGAGCCCAGTACATTGAACGCCTATTTTTGGCTGAGACACGATCTAATTGCCTCACACGACATACATCTTATTGCCCGGCCAGCCGCTATTGCAACTTTTCCTCAGCCTGTCTGATGACCACGCCAGCCACGGCCTGACATGACTCTCAGCAACCATGTTGTTACGGCTAGGCGCTCCGTGGGCAGCGCCTGCATCGTTACCCCTCCTTTAAGAAAACGATCATCATCACCGCAACACCCCCAAACAGACCGCCCATGACGGCTGCACAGCTTTGCAAGGTTGTAGTTATTGCCGAGGACAGTTTCACTTGTCGCCCGTATTATTCCTCTTTCTTCCGAACCGTCCGTTGGTTCTCGCATGTCAGCACTTGCGGCCCAGTAATGACACACATGTTCGACTGCAGCTCGCCTACAAAACGCATACAGCATACCAAGTGGCATGGTCGGCCTTACCTTGTGGACACACACTTTCTCCAAATGGAGCTTGTTGGCGAATCGTGCAGCCGCGTCTTCCGTCATATGGAAAGTCTGGAACACCTCTTTGGGAGGCTCTAAAGATTATCGCTAATAGATCGGCACATCTCACATTAACTTGCTTTCGTAGGCACTTCGTACTCGGTTTCCATCGCGCCAGTTGCCCGCCAAGATCAACAACTTTTTGCGGACTTCGGACGACTGTTGGCTCCGTCAACCTCTGATCCCTGCCCAGCTTCAAACGTTCTTTGCCGCTGCATGATCTTACACTTTTTCTTCACTTACTCCCCGGTCGCATCTCCGCTGCCACTCCATGCGGGCACTCGACACAATGCGCGCTTCGATCGTCACCGCCTGGTTCTGGCAAGAGTCCACACGCGCTCGGCCATGATCCCCGGCCTCACCGATGATTCGGGCTGAGGATCTTAGCTTGTGAAGATGCTCAGCGCCTTCGGGACATGCTCGCGTGTGGCTCCATTGTGACACGTCTGCAACAGTCGATCACAGAGCCTCGTAGCACACTCAATCAGATGCGCTAAAAGCTTGAGTGGACTGCATCGTGCCTTGCTGAGCACGGCAGATATTATCATCGAAGTAGACCCGAGGAGGTTTCCTATCGATAATCCACACACGGCAAAATGGCCCCACCAAATCAGGCCCTTTGATCAACGGCCACATCGGATCAGCATGACTGCGCACATAAACGCGCAAACGACCCCATAGTCCAGATGTGGGCCACCAACTGACCTTGAACTAAACAGCTGCAGGGCCATCTCACGATCCACTCTAGTCTCCTAACCACGCCGCGCAGACGCTGGAATGCCACGCCAAACACTATAGACCAAACGCCACTGCGTGGCGAGCAGCTGCAAGCGAATCTCGTCCCGCGCGCTCCCGACCTGCAAAGCATGCAGAAAGATGTCATCAGCCGGCTCAGGTAGGTGCCGTAGACTTGCGTCGATCTGATTACGAAGATTTTCGCGTGAAGCGGGGCCTTGGGAGATGAGCGGTACATTGCGGTGTGCGACGGCATGTGAGCCTCTCCAAGGCAACCTTTGAATGCATGAAGGCTTGCGCCGTGGTTCTAGGCGTGATGCTGCATCGCGGCCGCTGTCCTCCGTTGCATATTGCTGTTGAGAGACGACTGGACAAGACACTGCCGTACATTGTGATTGTTGAGTGAAATACATGAATCATATGGCGTGGCGAAATTGTGTTAACATGGTCAGGTCAGATATGTGTGCACAGTCGAGAATGGTATATCGATCGAGCGCATAAGCCTTCTGCTCAGTGGCAGCAAATGACTACCAGGCATGAACCAATTCATGAATGATCAGAATTTTCACCACTTGCGCATCCTGCCCATATGCAGACGTCGCGCTGACATTCGACTGCCCTAGCCTGGAGTTGATTGTCAAGACAGCAAGTCATTGGTGGTATTTTTGCTTCTGAGCTGCGAAGATCAGCTGAAGAACTTCGGATTTGCTCGACCGAGTCGTATCGCTGTACGAAAACTGACAGTGGTGCCGCTTGCATGGAATTCCCTTGTCTCAAGGTCGGTGGCCATCACATAAGCTTGTGACCAGTGCATATATGCACCACAGTTCATATGACTGGTTGATAGTTTCTTTTCCCAGAGGAGATGTTGTCGATTCTTCCACATTCACTTTGTGCATCGTGTGTGCTTGACGACTCGTTGCTCCCTGAGGAACCTGCTGTTGTATAACTTTTTCTCCGCTCCGTATGCTGTCCTGAAGGTATACAGCTCAGTTTAGGTTCGCGTTCGAACATACGATGAAGCGGCCAAGGGCCATGCAGCACGCTACGAATTTAATGTTATATCTAGTCCTATGCGAGGGCCTTCAAGATCGCTGCCACAATACTAAAAGCTTGACATGGGATACTCTCTGTGCTCACTGACTTTCAATACTCATGCAAGAGACCATCCACTAGACAGCCGCTACATGTCTCACAAAGTAAGATCGATTAAGTCTAATCCAGCAGGCATACAGGGACCAGCGTCCGCCTCATGAAGCGGGTGAGACACCATGTAGAAGAAAGACCCGTAGTACTTTGATTCGCGCAGGTGAATAGGCAGCAGTGAGATTTGTACGTTCTGGAAATAGCCTGGACCTTTGCGAATGTCTCTTATCTTGATTCTAGTGAACGCTACATGGTTCACGGATAGACTTTGAGTGCTGCGTGTCATATCCTCGATGCCCTGCTCATCGAATACAAATTCGTTGAATTGGGGAGATTCTTGAGCTTTCCAAAAGACTTCGGTCGTACCAGTTCGTGAAGCACCCGCGTAGAGCTTGTGGCACACTTGTTCGATCAATTGGTCGTTGTCGTAGAATGGATAATCCGGGTCAACATAGTACTCGTCATATTTTTGGGGATTAAGCTTCAGGTCAACGAGTCGGAACCTCCATTGGGGATCCTGGGCCCATGGGTAAAGGTATTCGAGTAGATGTGGCACAAACTTTAGCTCCTTCGCTGTATACCTCCCGGATATGGAATCAGTTGAACTGGAATGAGCTGAAAGGCCTATACACGGCTCAGACCCCACACAGATTGCCGAGATCTGTGAAGAGACTTCTGGTACCAGGCGACTAAGACCTGAAAGACAATTAACAACCTGCTGCGCTGTCGGACGAACAAAACGGCTTTTGGCGAGCATCAGCAAGGTCAAGGTGCACAGCTCCTCCATCTGATTATCCCAGGCTTTTTGCTGCAATTGTCTGACCCAGCTGGTTGCTGCCTCCGGATTCTGGGCAAAGCTAGATTGGCCGTTACCAGTGTGCTTCCAGAAAGCCTTCACCGTAGCAAGGCTCTGACCATGCAATCCAGATATCATCTCGACCAGTACACAGCCGAGAGAAAATATATCTGTAGCTCTATTGCGAGGCTCAAAGTTGAGTACTTCAGGGGCTGAGTATCGGATCGTCCAAGCAGAAGGACGTCCAGTTGTTGTTGAGACACAATCGTCAGAGAAGTCAAGACTGAATCCAAAGTCAGTCAGCAGAATGTTGTCTCCGTGGATAAGCACATTCTGTGGTTTGAGGTCCTCATGCCGAATGTTGTTTTGGTGCAGGTAGTTGATGGCATTGCACAGGCAGCCAATACCTCGATAAAGTATCTTCTTCTCTTCGATGCCAATGGGTCGGTCCAGGAAGACAGCGAGATCCATGTCAGCAACGGGGGACGAAAGAATATTGACGTGGTCGAGATTCGTGTAGCTTCCGATGAATTTGACGCAATGTTGATGATCCACCTGCTGCATAACATTGATCTCGCGGGCGAACGCAGCCATTACCCTCTTTTGCGCTTTCAGTTGCTTTGGTCGTCCCAGCTGTTTCCGAACTAAGCGCATGGCACCAGCGTTTTTGTCGACAGAGACCTCTTCCACAGTTCCGTAAGCACCTTCTCCCAAGACTTTGTATTGAAAAACTACGTCCTCATCGTCGTCGATGGCTGCGTGACCGAGAATGCAAGTGGTACTAGTGTGTTGTCGTCTCCATGGCCCACCGTAATCTTCCAATTCATTATCCTGTGCGCGGAGAAAAGACTCCCGCTGGCTTTTGTCTGGAAAGAGCTTTTGAAGTGACTGTCTGGGTATGGGCAGCCACAGATCTGAGATGCCGTGATATTTGAGGGCTTCACGAGCGGTTTCAATACGTATCTTCGATAGAATGCGTGAAAGTCTCTCATCAGACTCCGGATCCCATAATCCCGATTTCGCTAGATCAGACGAAGGATGCGACTCATCTCTTGGGGAAGAAGTCGAAACCGCTTGCATAACATGATCGTTGGCGAGACGAAAGTGTTCATTCTCGATTTTTCCAGTACCGTTTGCTGTCAATTCGACAACCCGAGCTTTTATCCGTGCAACACGACTTGCGATTGACTCGTTCTCATCAGAGCCGGCAGATTGGCTATAATCCATTCGAAGTCCATCTTCGTTCTTTTTGCTTGTCCGTCTGGCAGCGTTCTGTCTAATTTGTTCCCATTGGCTATGCCGTATGTCGTCCGACGAGATAAAATTTCTGAGAGTACCTGTTTCGTCCGGCTCCGTCTTCAAGGATAAGTCTAACATCCATACGCCATCAACGAGAAACATGAAATAGGTGTTCGCTTTCAGCAATCTAATCGTTTTATCGAAAATGCCATGCGTCCCCTTGACCAGTTCAACGTTCCTCCGCCATTGGGTGAAGGAACCTGAAACATACACTGTCTTCGCTCGAGAGGTCCAAGTGAACGTGTAGAGTGCATAGGTAGGCCCAGATCCATGAGAATGCTCCGCGGGTAGTTCCTGCTGCATGTCCAGTTGTGACAGAGAGCGTGGGAGGATTGCAATATCCGCATCATTTCCCTTGGATGTCGACATAGCCTCGGAAAGCGTATCCTGCAACCCTTCGGTGATGTTGCTTTCACCTCCGAACTGTTTAGTGACTGTGAAAAGTATTGGAGAGCCCTTGATAATTAACAAGTTACGTCTGGATTTCTCCATTCTTTCAGACATGTCTTCGTTAACCCTTGTTACTATTGCGGCACTCCACAGTGCGCAGATTTAGTACATAGTAGCTGGGTATGTGACCTAGGAAGCTTGTAATTATTCTTATGGCCGTCGGTGCCACTACCAGCAAGTCGACTGTAGGAGGATCGAGAGGGTTCATCACGGAACGACGACGCAACATCGCGACCAGGCTAAAAGGCGAGGCTGAGGCTGAGCAGAGAAGGGGTCGTGGATTGGACAGCAGAAGCGCTCGGCAGCACATACCCTTTTGGTCCATCCCCGCTTCGAACTGCCCCTCCCTTAGCGTTATCTCAAATGGGTTCGCAGATGCCAACCAGCCTCACGACAAGAGCTAAGTCGCGTCGTCCCCGCAGCCAGCATGGCTGGATCTTGCTGTGAACCGGTTGCGATACGAGTGCTGAACACTTTGCAATTTCATCCACCATAAAGCCCATGCGAATGCCCAATACGGCACAATCACCACACTTACCATCGCATCAGACTTCAGACGAAACGACTTCATTATGTCTATCCAGGTTACTCGCATGACCGAAGCCGATATTGATGGCGCAATCGATACGATACAACAAGCTTTCGCGGATGATCCGTATAATCAATGGATATACCCAGATCGGTCAAAGGTACTTACATCTCTTCACCAACCGATGTGCTTCAGTCGTGCATCGCAACGAAGCAAAGAAGCGTCTCAAAACAATAAAACCCCTAGTTGCATACATAATGCTAACACCAATGTCGCCAGATCTCGCTCACCCGCAACCGCGTATCCCTCACCCTCCGCTGCCACTGGGGCATCCAACACGGCCTCTTCCACGTCGCGCGCTCGACCTCCAACCCTTCCAAGATCCTCGGCTGCGCAATGTGGCTCCCTCCCTCGCCTCCCTCACAACCAGCATCGTGGTCACTCTACCTCTCACACTGGTATTTATGGTTCAATCAAGGCCTAATGAACCTACGCTACGGCCGCGGCGGCCTGTCGACAAAGCGGTACTGGATCTGGAAAGAGCGCCAAGCCGAGGCTCAAGGAGCGTTATGGACGAGCGACAAGGGGTATTATTTCTGTAATATCGTGACGGTGTTGCCTGAAGCGCAGGGTCAAGGGGTGGGAAGGGCGCTGATGGAAGAAGTACTTGCCATGGCGGATAAAGAAGGGGTGGAGTGTTTTTTGGAGAGTAGTAGGAAGGTGCCGAATGTGCCAATATATGAGAAATTTGGGTTTGAGCTGGTCAAGGAGATGGAGTGTAGGGACGGGGATGGTGAGAGGGATGCGGTGATGTTGTATTGTATGGTTCGGAAACCGGTTGTGAAAAGGAGTCCTGAAGATACTCGCGATGAAGTGGGTAATTGATTGTCATTTGATAGCGTGCGGAATACCTCTTGCCGGTTGCATATTCCATGCGAACGACGCTGAAAATCTACTCGTATACATTCATGCTGGACTATACAGATCTATATCCGGCCCCTCAAAAGTAAACTGCTCACACAAATCCACCAACAACCCCGCTTCCCATTCTTCC
The DNA here is from genome assembly GCA_001748405.1 of Paraphoma sp. B47-9. Lineage (NCBI taxonomy): Eukaryota > Fungi > Ascomycota > Dothideomycetes > Pleosporales > Phaeosphaeriaceae > Paraphoma > Paraphoma sp. B47-9. Next base: position 58,251 of record BCLK01000044.1, read on the forward strand.
GCTTTCCTCGGCCCATCATCCCAATCCACACCCTCCCAATCGTCGAAAATACTGGCCGCCGCTGCTTCGCTGCCCCATTCTTCAAACAACCTGACCAGCTTCACAGCGCCGTCAAGCGTACCCGCAACCCGCTGGTCCCCACGCCGCTCAATCAGCCTGACCAGCGCATCAACCACAACACCCGCACGCTTACCGCCCCACCATCCCCCAGGCACCAACGCTGCCAGAGCAAACCACCAAGTAAGCAGTACTAGCGCCCTTGATTCGCCCGCTTTGACGAGAGCGAGGAACTCCGGCATGAGGAACGATGTGAATACGAATGCTCTGACGTTGAAGTCTGGATTGAGATGGTAGTAGTACAACGACAAGAAGATTGGCGAGAGTGCGTAGAAGACTGGAACCAGGGCGTTGCGATTTAGATCAATTGGGCCTGAAGTAGGTGGATTAATAGTCTTCTCGAGCAACGCCATCAGCGGCGGCGGAAGGAATACGAAACTACCAAACGGCATGACGAACGGTAAGTTATATGTCGATGCTGGATTCGGGTGGTCGGGCGTGCCTCCTAGTGGGCCAGGGGGTGTCTGTAATGGGGGTTTATCTGGAGTAATGATTATGGGCGGTGGTGGGAGAGTGCGTAGCTCGCGGCATATGAGAGGATAGATGGAGAGCTTTTCAATGCCCTGGCCCCAGCGGAGTGAGGCGAGGATGCGGATGCCTTCGCTCATTTTGAGGAGGGTGTGTAGCCAGTCCAGGTGCTCTTCGTCGGGGGCTTCGAGGCTGGGCGCGTTCACTAGAGCGAGTAGAAACGTGCCTGTGACGACGATAGCCTCGTAGTTGTCGTTTGTGATGTTCTGGAGCTCCTTGGTGTATGCTGCGAACGTTTTTGTTCGGTACAATAGGGCTTGGTTCGCTGATTCTTTGGAGGGCCGGATGCGATTGCGGTACGTTGCAGCCAGGCTCAGCAGGGCGTACAAGAGATGTGGGTGTGATATACTCATACGAGGCACTACCTCGCGGTGTATTTCATGTGTATTTAGGTCCCCTCGGATTGCAAACGTTTTCCATGTGAATGTCTTGTAGTGATTCAGGAGGTCCAGTTCTTCGAAAGTCAACTGGCCAATGGCCGACTGAGTGGCAGGTATCAGGCAGCTGGTGATCGCAAAGTTGGCATCGTTGAAGTCTATCTCAGACTCTGCATTTTTGGGTTCCGGCGACGATTCATGGCTGGACTGAGAGCTGGCGCTGGCTGGTGTGGATTCTGATCGTCTTTCCTGGAGGTATTCGCAATTTAATTTCCTCAATGTGCAATACCCACAAGACGGCTGTACTTCATCACACTTTGCTGCATTAGTACAGAACCTATGCCGTTCATACTGAGTTGTGAATTTACCTTGACCTTCTTTCGCTTGCAAGTTAGGCAACCACCGCGAGACTTGCGGTGTGCTTTCTTGGAGATGAATCCCGCACTGCGACGGACCATACTGCGGATTAGCACTTGACTGATGAAGTTTGCACATTTGCTTCATGGTCGAGGCGCGGCTGGGCTAGAGCGATCACATTGGCAAAGCATCATGCGCGTTGAGTGATGGTTGATGGGGGTGATGCTTGGCACGTTACAGCCAACAACACACGAGATCCTTCAGCTTGGTCGTTACGTCATCACGGCTTGCGCTCTTTCCTTTCTTCCTATGCTGCATATCCTTTAATCGGGCGGTCTAAACAGATTGAAAATTTCTATGAAATGATATTGCTGCCTAGCCTTGCATTATGATTTCTGCCATCCTATGGCCTCATTGATGGGGCCTGAATGGCTCCAGTAATGTGTAATTGATTGTCTAGAATACACAGGTCAAATGAATCGATCCAGCACCCTCTATTTGCTTTGCACAAGGCCCATCTCGCCATCACTCGTGTCCACAGCCGGCTTGCTCGCCTTCTCAGGCACATATCTCGACGGCTGCAGGACCAACAACAGCACTAAGACCAGGAACATCGGTACCGCGTCGAATGTGTACAATGTCCACTCGTGCGCAATTAAATATCCCGCGTTGCCCATGGAGTATTCGATCAAACGGAATGCGCACCGGAAGAGAATGAGGGTGCTGACGCTGTAAAGGATCCAAAGCATCTTCCGCCAATCGCCAGCTAGCTCTGTGCTGGTGTATAACACTGTCTTGCGATTCATGCGAATGTGGAAATCGATGGACGCCACGAGGAAGACGATGAAGGTTGCGACCTGTAGAGCGAGACCGGCGATGACGATCTTCTCGCCTGCGAGCGCGAGGTTGAGCTTCATGGTGCCCATGATACTGGCGCCTGTACGCTGTCAGTACACTGTAAGGCAATCGTGACACAATTCGCTACGTACCGAGACCTTGAATGATTAGGGTGGTAACATCTGCTGTTACAAAGATGCGTGTGTACCACTTTGGCTTGATCAGGGAAACGTCTTCTCCTCCCGCTAATCTGATTGTCCGGCCCAGCATCATATAAATTGTGGCTGCGAAGAAGAGAGGGCCGACAAGGAGGAGTGTACCCTGAACGATGAAGGAGCCCCATTCCTGATTGTCGAAATGCGAGCTGATGCGTGCGCCAAAGCCGCCGACTTCGCCTGACCGTATCGTTAGTTGGGTGTAGCTGGACAGGCAAGCCCGGATATGAACATACAAAGAGCCCCGATGATCACGTATATGACGATGACCTTTCGCAATTTCGAGAATTGCCAGAAGTGCAACATAGCCATGATAAGGAAGATGATGAGGGCGATGATGGCGCCAACAAGCGTTGGCACGTAACGGTACATCTTCCAGTCAAATTTCGGGGAGCTGGGAGGATTTGCCATGGTGAGGGTTGTGTTGTATTATCGTTGACTGTATGTGATTCGAGCAATTGGACGTCAAAGATGTATTTCTTTGGGGTTCAAGTTGGTTTAGTGTAAAGAGAGAGCAAGTGTGGGATGTGGACATTGAATTGTACCAATTTCATCTTAAGTATTGTAGATTCGAAGACACAGCCTCCACAATCTGGAGAACATGGCAGCATCATTGCTGAAGGATTTCGCATAGAGAACATGCGCAAATGTCTCTTTTAACGCTACCTTCGCATCTCATGTTCGGAAGGACGACCGTAGTACCGGGGCGCAGCAAACGATGCCGAGTGAAGTAACGGCTAAGCTCAATATGACATTAGCATCCTTCACACAAGAACCCTGAGCCCTGTAAACTTTAGCGAAAGCGAACACTGAGTAGCTCAATGATGATAGCAAGGAGTCGCGATCTCTTGAGATGTGCGTGATGCGATCTGGACGCGGTGCCACGGGAGAAGTCGCAGTGATCGTATTCAGGAGCCTTGCGACCCTGTCTCCATGATCTTGATCATGACACTGGTCTCAAGGCGTGCCACAAACGCCGAGAAACGCTTCCAGCGAGATGACGAAACGACAGGAAATGAGATGTAGAAATGTCGACGAGCAACGGATTCGCAAGAATGAGCTGCTTCGTCTTTTGACCTCAAGCGCATCATGAGTGAGAAGGTAAAAGCAGCAACGCCGCATCCCCGAATCGCTCCAGGACGACACATACACAGTATCTGGGTACTCCGTCGGGGGTCCTTCGTGATAGGTCCGCGACGGGCAGAGATGTTGCAGCGTGTCGCCATGCGCGGAGAATGTGCGGCAAAGCAAGGTAAGGTACGCGATGATGCCTTGCGAAGATCAAACGCGTTCAGGAAGCTTCCAATGCGCAAGTCAAGACAGCGTGGCCTCTGGTGCGGAGAGTGGAGGAGGAGATGATAGCTCAGGGTGAAGCTCCGTTAAGCTAGCGCGCACGGACATATTTGGCAGCGGCGCAACGTGTCGAGAAAGCTGCAACAACCCCCCTTCCATCCATCAACAGCCTCGATCGCAGCATCTTCTCCTTCACTTCTTTTGTCTCTCTTGTTACCTTCTGGGCCATAGATCGCAATCATGAGCGGCCGTAAGTCATCCCCGCCGCCGCAATGGCGCAGCATCGCCCACCGCGAAAGTCGCCCAGAATTCGCAGCTAACAGCAATTGTGCGCAGTACGGTTCCTCGACCTCGTCAAGCCCTTTGTCCCTCTCGTCCCCGAGATCTCGCTGCCAGAGAGCAAGGTGCCCTTCAACAACCGCCTGGTATGGACCGGTCTCACCCTGCTTGTCTTCCTCGTCATGAGCCAGATGCCGCTGTACGGCATTGTGTCGTCTGACAACTCGGACCCGCTCTACTGGCTGCGTATGATGATGGCGAGTAACAGAGGAACGCTGATGGAGCTGGGTATCACCCCCATCATCTCCTCCGGCATGGTCTTCCAGCTCCTTGCTGGCACCCACCTCATCGATGTCAATCTCGACCTGAAGTCCGACCGCGAGCTGTACCAGACCGCGCAGAAGCTTCTCGCCATCCTCTTGTCCTTCGGCCAGGCCGTCGTCTTCGTCATCTCGGGTCTCTATGGGCAGCCATCTGATCTCGGAGCTGGTATCTGCGTCCTCCTCGTCATCCAGCTCATCATCGCCGGCTTGATCGTCATTCTCCTCGACGAGCTCCTCCAGAAGGGCTATGGTCTCGGCAGCGGTATCTCGCTCTTCATTGCCACCAACATCTGCGAGTCCATCATGTGGAAGGCCTTCTCTCCCACCACCATTAACACTGGTCGTGGACCCGAGTTCGAGGGTGCCATCATTGCGCTCGTTCACTTGCTCTTCACCTGGCCCAACAAGACCATCGCGCTCAAGGAGGCTTTCTACCGCCAGAACCTCCCCAACGTCATGAACTTGATCTCCACCGTCATCGTTTTCGGTGCCGTCATCTACCTCCAGGGCTTCCGTGTTGAGATCCCCGTCAAGTCTGCCCGCCAGCGTGGTGTCCGTGGCTCATACCCCGTCCGCCTGTTCTACACCTCCAACATGCCCATCATGCTGCAGTCGGCTCTGTCCTCCAACGTCTTCTTGATCAGCCAGATGCTCTACAGCCGCTTCTCCGACAACCTCCTTGTCCGCCTTCTCGGTGTATGGGAGCCCAAGGAGGGATCTGCTCAGCTCTTCGCTACCTCCGGTGTCGCTTACTACATGTATGTACCAACTGCAATTTTAAAATCGACATTTCTGACAAGATCAGGTCTCCCCCTCTGAGCATCACCGAGGCGCTCTCCGACCCTCTTAAGACCGCCGTCTTCGTCGTCTACATGCTTGTCGCCTGCGCCGTTTTCTCCAAGACCTGGATCGAGGTCTCCGGCTCCTCCCCACGCGACGTTGCCAAGCAGCTCAAGGAACAAGGTCTGGTCATGGCTGGTCACCGTGAGGAGTCTATGTACAAGGAGCTCAAGCGCGTCATCCCCACGGCTGCTGCTTTCGGTGGTGCCTGCATTGGTGCCCTTTCCGTTGGTAGCGATCTTCTCGGCGCATTGGGCAGTGGAACTGGTATCCTCTTGGCTGTTACAATCATCTACGGATACTTTGAAATTGCTGCCAAGGAGGGCGACATGGCTGGCCTCAAGGGCATGGTCATGGGCTAGACATGTCATGTTGACACGACAAGGGTAGATTTGGGGTGTGAGAGTATTCTTTAGGTCTGAGGTCGGATTGCTTTTGACCGAGGCTTGTATATTACAATAAAAGAGACAGGAAAAGCATGCATCGTTTTCTGGCGACCCTCTACCACGATTGTACGGCTACTGTACCAGCAAAAGCATGTATTTCGTCTAATGTATCAATGCCATTACCACAATCCTCAGAACTAACCATTTTCCGAAGCTCTTTATGTTGTTTCTAGCCCTAAACACAACAATTACTAGCATCACTTCGTCGCAACAGCCACCCACTGACTCGCCCTCATCCACACCTCATCCCCCACCCTCTTCGTGCCCTCCTGCTCCAACAACCCTTGCACAAGCATATCCACCGCCTCATCCCACCTCTCCTCATCCCCCTCCTTCCAACCCCCCAACCCTCCCAGAAAAGCCCACGTCTTCTCCGCCCAAGCCCGCAAATCGCCCGTCCTAGCCCACGCCTCGCTCTTCTCGATCCGCAGCTTCTCCTCCGCGAACCCAGCATCCAGCATCACTTTCCGCAAATGCGTCCCGTCCTGCCAATTCACCGGCGGCAACGGCGGGCGTGCGCCGCGCGTGCGGAACGAAGTTGCTGCAATTGGTGCGAGCCAGGTTATATCTGACCAGCAATTTACGACCGCTGTTCCGGCGGGTTGTAATGTGCGGTGGATTTCGCTTGCGCCTGCAGGGCTGAAGAAGAGGATTCCGATGTTGGTGATTGAGTGTGTGAAGTAGTTGTCTTCGAAGGAAAGGGTGTTGGAGTTTTGGTTTGAGATGCGTATGGGCCAGGAATTGCGTGTGGTGTCTGATTGCAGGGCGTCGAGAAAGGCCTGGTCAATGTCTGTGGCGTGGATGGTGATGTTTTGTGGTGCGGGATCTGTGGATAGGATTGCGCGCGAGACGGTGCCGGAGCCGCTGGCGTTGTCGTGGATAATGGAGTTTGCGGGGATTGGGGGGATGAGTGAGAGATTGTGTGCTGCGAATTGTGCGGTTACGAGGCCGCCGGTGGATTCGTAGATGGCTACTTTGCCCGGGTTGGTGAGGAGGGCGAGGGCTTGTTTGGGGATGTGGTTGGGTGGTGAGGACATGGTGTGTGATGCTGAGTGTGATGTTGTTATGGACGTGGAAAGTTGATGTAGGTGGATTAAGGTAAAGACGAGAGCAAGAGTATGTGTATAGATAAAGGTCAGTATACATCTACGGAGGAAGAATAGATAAGTCCGTGTATCATACGAGAGAGTGGTACTAGTGCTTACAGGGCGTAGAACGCAAACGCAGTAAGACAGTCAGTTGCCATCCGACTTCCTGCTTCAGTAAGCGCCTCGGTACTCGGAGCGTCTACGAGATTTTGCTTATACACAAATATTTAGTTTAGGATGGATTCATTTCCAAGACGCGTGACGGTATCGTGGTGCTTCTTGGTCGACGGCCTGCGTGCCCTTCGTGAACAGAGACTTGGAGGAGCTGAAAATACTTGGTTGGGACATGGTCTACTAACCATGGGAATTATTGTCACGCATCTACAGTCACATATTGCGCCTGGGCAGCTCCGATGGGACTCTCCTGGACGAACTCGCGTGTGCTCACGTCTGCAGTACTACCTTTACAACGTGTCAAGAGCCACTTAGCTTTTACGTCAAGATTGCCTTTGCTACTCTAGCAGCAGTCGCATCTATTTGCGCTGCACGTAGGAGAAGTCACATAGGGCGTAGATTTGTTTTCTCACCAGAGCTGCAAGGGTACAGTATAGCCACAAGCCGAAGGTATGAATATGTCATATGTGGCTGAGAATCAATGTAGAACGATGCTGAACAACCATTGTTAACTACACGCTCAAGGGCCGACTTTCCAAGGCCAAATATATTCAGCCGTATGCTTCTGCGATTCGTTGCTTTCTAAGGCTGATATACACTTATTAGTAAACATTTGATCTTGTAGTTGCTTAGAGGTATTTAATGATCTATCAGTATTACCTAGGTATGCTACGCTTATAGAAAGGTGCGAAGATTTCCAGGAGGTAATCACACCAAATAGCTGGCTAAATAGTGAAAGGGCACGGCTGAAAAGAATTGCACTTGTTCAAACACCAATTTCATAGACTATGTAGCAGCTATCGAGTTTGAAAGAAACTTTGTAGCTAATGAGCCATTTCCCCCCTCAGGATTCAACCCAACAAATTTGCATCACTCTTCATCTTCCACTCCCTCGTCTGTCAATTCAACTGGTCTCCCACTACTCGAACATTGCGGTGTTTAAGCGCATGCAATCCACATCGCATGATTCGTCGGTGAGTTTGGTGGCGGAGTGGGAGGGGGCCTCTGCAAGCGAAATCATTAGTAAAGCGAGAGAGAGTTAGCAAGAAATGACATACAGGAGATCCAGCACCACCACCTTCTCCGAATTGATACACAATGTTTCGCCAGACGATCATGCAATTGTAGCGGGATGGCGTACCAGGTTCGAGGACCTCGTGCGGCGGTGGAGGGCATACCGGACCGAGAGCTACGACCTCATGCGGCGGTGGTGGGCATACGGGACCAACCGCCATGTGCCTATGAGGTGAGGGTGGAGGTGGCGACGGAGGCGGCGAAGGAGAATCAGGTTGAAAGACCTCGTGCGGCGGTGGTGGGCAAACTGGACCAATACCGCCAACAGCTACATGTCTGTGTGGAGAGGGTGGAGGCGGAGAAGGGGGTGGAGAAGGAGAATCAGGTTGGAGGACTTCATGCGGTGGTGGCGGACATACGGGACCAACCGCTGCGTGCCTATGAGGAGAAGGCGGTGGTGGGGACGGAGGCGGCGAGGGGGAATCAGGTTGAAGAACCTCGTGAAGTGGAGGTGGGCATACGGGACCAACCTCTACGTGCCTGTGCGGAGACGGTGGCGGAGGAGAAGGAGGCGGGGACGGTGAGTCAGGCTGTAAGACATCGTGCTCCTTCAAATATGGTCAGTTCGCACTCTTTTCTAGAAATTTACTTCACTTACTGGCTGCGTAGAAACGACATGTCTACGAGGACTGTCCGGAGGGCTCGGAGGCAGTGGACGAGGAGTGTTGGGCGGCGGAGGAGACTAAAACTCTCATCAGTATCGCCAAGGTCAAATAGGAAAACATTGAACATACAGGCTGAAAGAAGCGTCCAGAGACTGTGCTGAAAGCGATTTGAGAATTCATTTCGATAGTTCAGTTGTTTTGGTGATTTGGATGCTGCGATGCTATTGATGTAAATGAGTTTGCTATTCTTGCCAGAAGGACTTGCTTTGTAGTAGTGCTTGTTATGCTTGTTGATGTAGAAGCAATGGAGGGCATGTAGTCGCGGGCTTTTATATGCCTGTGACCTTCAATGCTGAAAAGTATCGCTGTTTCCCAGCCGGTGCGAAGATCGAGCATGCTTGCTAGGAGGAACCAGTGTAACAAATTTTCATCGTTGTGCTGGCAACGAAAACCATGGAGCTGTGACGTGTAGCATTGTTTTGCAATTGTGCTGAGATATATTTATCGATGCAATGTGATTAGGCAACATGCTCGACTGCTTAAAAAGTCCTTTATAGAATATACCGCTTGGCCGGTCGCGATTACTGAATCCTGGGGTGAAGCTTTTGTAACCTGGAGGTTTACAGTATGTGAACATGATTCTGCGTGGACTTTGTATTTGAGGAGAACGTGTGCGACATCTTCCCAATATTAGGCCTGGTCGGTGTTGTGCACATTCAAAGATGAAGACAAGAGTGTTTTGAGGTGAGGTATTTGTTTGATTGACTTCAACTGGCGATCGTATAACATTCGCCAGATCGTGCAGTATAGACATTAAGTATCTGCTAAAAAGAGCTGTCTAGACATCAAGTCGTACTGCTCTAGGCGATAATAGTGATGGAGCCCGCAGGGCTCGCTTGATCCAATATGTTTAACGAAAAGGCGTAGGTGGGTATCTAGAATCAGAGCCAAGTTCGGCCGCCACGAATGAATGAAATGGTAAGGCGATTACAAGTATCGAGCGAATGCAACGTTAAGGGGGTATAGAGAATGAAATCTTGAAAACAAGGCCGGGCTGGCCGGGTATCAGAAAGAATGAGAAGGTTCATGCAAAGCCAGAAACCAAAATCGCTGAAAAAGGACAAATGAAAGACGTGAGTAACAAAGGAGAACATGAAGAGTAACACGACGAGCTCAAGCCATCATCATGAGTCTCGTGCGGCGCTTCTCCATGCGTGGTCGGTAGCCTCCAGGTCCAAGAAGATTTTGCGAGGGAGCTGCAGCGCTTTGTGCGTGACGATCACAATATTTTTGCCCGCCGACCTCATAGTAGTCGTCTCGTAGGACTATGCGGCAAGTCGAACAAGTGAAGCATCGAGGGTGAAACTTCCGTCGCGCATCCGTTTCCAGGTATTGGCCTTCGATGCCGCGATTGCAGGAAGCACATATTGAGCCGTTAAGCTCATGGTAATGTCGTTCGCAGTAGGGCGAGTTATCGAACACGTAGAACTCTGCAGTTGGGAAAGGATCGCTGCATGTCCTGCACACGAAGCACTGCTTGTGGTACCTCCCGGTGAGCCGCCCCGAAGAGTCCTTCACGGACTTCCCAATGATGGGCTCGGAACAACCCCTGCACTTGCCCTTAGTCGCAGGTCGGCTTTCCTGTCTCCGAACCGCTGAGTCGGGTGCTCGTTTCGACAATGTGCGTTCAGGATTTAAGTTTGCAGGGTGCATTGGACCAGACTGCTTAGGCCGGCGATCAAATGCGATACCCAACTGAATTGCAGGGTCCATTGGCGACTCCGGAATATCCACATAGTTTGCTGAAAACGGTTGTCGGGCCGGGGTTTGCATATTCTGCTTGGGGGAAGTTTCTAAGGACCGCGGCTTCTCGATCTGCAGAGGAAGTGCCCGAGACTTTGCATACGACTCCGGACTCGCAGTCCTCTCAACAGTCTCGTCAATATATTCTGATCGGCTGAGCTTCGATGCCTCACAAGAATGACCAGCTTCGGAGCCCGGCGGACTGGATCGTGAACTTGCCACACTTCGGAAACCGGAGCTGGTGTACGAATCATCCGACAATCCCGAGTCCGAGGGTGTGTGAAGAGGATTGAGCGGTGTATCGTTGCGGAAGGTCGGTGGCGCGAGTGGAGGTGCTTGCATAGCTCGCGGTGCAGCATTTCTCTGCTGATCAGTCTCAGCTCCGCTGCCAGTGCTTTGTTCGCGGGTAGGAAACGTGTTAGTCGGTCGAGGCGCGAACGCCAATGGCTGTAGCTCGTTCATAGCATCGGAAAGTAGGTCGCTGGAAGATGGCCGCCGTGGCCGAGATGGTGGGGTTTTCTTAGCTTGGCTGTCCTGTCGAGAAGGCCCTTCGCTCCCGCTATCTTTGCGCATTGTCGCAGGCTTCATGCTCTCCTTCTGCAGACGGTTAAGGAATGCATCGATACCCTCGTTTCGCTCGGAACTTGATGGCAGAGGTGGTGGCGCCACACCATTTGCACCCAATTTGGGATGTGCAGGGAGACCGACGCTGCGCGTTGAGTAGGTAGAGGCACGCGAAGTCGTTGATGCCAATGACGACCGTTGCTTCGAGAAGCTTCCAAAACTGCGCGTACTACCTTGCGTTCCCGTTCTTCTATGTTCGTATGCAGTTTCTTCCTCCCCCGGAGTTTTTGGTGCGCTGGAAGTGCTTGGTCTGCGATCCGCTCGGCCATCGAACGGCCCTGGGGCGATACTGTCCATTCTCTTTGCCACGTTGTTACCACCATCTATGCGGGGACTGAGTGGGGCGAAGAGCGGGCTGGGTTCAGCATAACGCTGCTGTTGTGCAGGTTCCAGTCTATCCCGCGGTTGTGGCCGCGCACTCTGTGGGGTCGCGTTTCGCTTGGAAGGAAATGGGGGAAAGGCGCAATCCAAGTTCGAGGTTAGGGAGGGTGATGGAGGGCCAGGCCTTCGCCGAGGTACAGGGGTGGTGACGCTTCTGTTCATCTTGAAGGGAGATCTTGGGATCGTGGGCGAAAGTAGGTTATCACTTTTTGAGTCGCTGTAGTTACTCATCGGGGATGGCTCAAGAGGTCGAAATGGTTTATCTACTCCGTTAGCTTTCATGTCAATTCCAGCAGAGAATTTACGATCTTACTGGCAGCATTAGAGTCGATGCGCGGTGGAGGTCGCATGCGACTCGCAGGTGGTGGACCATCGGAACGTTTGCTAAAAGATGCGCCTCCGAAAGTGGCAGCGCGATCAAGCTTTGAAGGTGTGGGTGCAGCTGGCGATGTGGCCGCAGTTGCTGGGTTTGATAAGTGTGCTGTCGCGAACTCGTGATTTGGAAACGGACCTGATAGTGCGGATGGAGCACAAACATGGTCTGCCAGCTGCAAGATGTCGATATCAACTCCGCAAGATGAGCATTTTATTGTGGGCAGGCCACTCGCGCTCTGCCTTTCCATGCTGCGGGGGAGCGAGCAACACGGAGGTGTGTGTCCTCGAGTGTTGATGACGATCCAGATTAGGTATTACGGTGTTTACGACCAGCGACTTTTGTTGTGATGAGTTTGGCGTGTTACTTGTGAGGCTGTAGGGCGGATGGTAAGAAGAAAGCATACAGATGTGGCAGAGAGATACACACCGAAAGGCGGTCCTAGAACCAACAGCTGTCTGATCCTCGAAAGTGGCGGGCCCTGGATCAGGGGGCGAGATGCGGGAATGGTGCTGAATTGGCGTTGATCTGAGGACGGATGCGGGAGACAATTAGCGTGGTGCACACACACCATCCGGTTTGAGAGCAGTTTAGCCCCACAAGCGACGCTCACAATGTTGGATATTTTGCTGCTAATCAAGATTTGACAGGGGACCGATGAGATTCACTGGCAGAATGCCGGCCACACAGTTACTGCTGCAATCAGTAGGGCTAGGTAGCAATCAAAGACGAAGGAGCCTGTAGCCAAAGACACGCGCACAGTGTCGAGGTCTCGGTGTGTCCTGCACGTAACCCGCGTGTCCCTGAATCGTGGCGTTTATGGTGTGCTGGGCAATGCTCCTGATTTGCCAGGCCGGACAGGGCTGGAACTTAAGCGGCAACCTGCAGGACATGTGGTCCCTGCCGCTGCAGCCAGTGAAAGTTCCGAATCTGCCAAAAGTTGAGATGAAACCATCATTCTTCAGATTGTCTCGAAGATGTTGCGAGCGCCTATTGGAGGGTTTTTCTGCGCATATTACTGCTGCTGTTCTCTCATGGTTGCAGTCGGCTAGAGAATATCCTCAGCAACAGGCTCTGGGTATATGAGCCGAGCAGCCGAGTCAAGTCCTGCGAGGCCGATTGAGCAGCTAGAGGCTCTGTTCACAAAGTGCCGGTGCGCAGGAGAACCATTAAGCCCCCGGACATTAGACGAGGGCTCATTGGATAGTGCTGGTAGCGCCATGCCTGCGCGATCGTTGTGAGAGTATCGATGGCTGTGCTGGCTGTGCGCCGCCTACGACACAAGAAAAGTTCCTCGCGAGCGCCTTCATTGTTGACAGGAGCCATGAGACATCTTGCGTCAGCTGCGGCAAGCTCGAAGTTTCAAACAGCTGCTGTCAGCCACAACACTGTAGTCTCACCGTGCCGCAGGTGACGACCAGGTTCTACGCACGGCTCAATATGGTCGCCGAGGCCAACTGCAAGGCTGCTCACATGCAGGTCGATCCATATTCGTGTAGAATCTCCACGTCGCGCGATCCTGTGCTGAAGGTACGAACGAGAAGTGCTGTTGGAACATGCGGTTTCATGAGCAGTCTGCAAGCATCGAGATGGTATCCGGCCAGGACTGTCATGGGCACGCATAATTGCGGGACGTCCTGCATGTTTGGCGGCTCGCCGTTGATCGTGTTGTGTCGCGCGCATCCACCTCTGTAAACATGTCTGGTGCTGTTCGTGTCTCGAGTGCTTCCCCGGCCGCACTCAACAGACATGACGTGTTCTCAAACAGAACGTGCAATGAAACCTGGTTACAGTATCGTGTCCCCGACTCCCATTTTACTCTGTGCTGACGGAGGTCCGAGATGTGTGTTGCACGCACCTTGCAGACTCGGCCAAGCGCGACAGCCAGAATCCTGAGCCTCTAGCGCTCTCTCGCGTCTGCGGCTAAATGAGACATGGCCCCACGTGATGGCGGGGTTTATCGGAACCGTATCCATAATTGTTGGACCATGGCAAACAATGGCACCACGGATCGCTATCGCGCGGAACCCCCGTGCGAGTTGACAGCTGGCACTGCAGTGCAATGCGCTCTCGCGTTGTCTATCGTGTAATGGTATGCTCGCGCGCGGTCTGCTATTCTCACTGCGGTTGGAGCGACTGCATGCTGTAATTGAAGAGCGATAGCGGGCATGGCGAAGACCGCATCACCGAGCGACCTGGTGTGCTCATTGGCTCCATATTGGTGGCTGCGGCCTACGGCGGCACGATCTAGGACGAAAAGTGGAGTGTAGAGGAAAGAAGCGGTGTCGTCCACGCCGGCCGGCATCAGGCGGAGCGAGAGTGCGTTTGCTAGCTGTGATGCTAAGTTAGCGATAAGTCAGCGGCAGGCAGGCACCATCGTATATATTCGCGCCCTCTCCCTTTCCTCAACCCCACCACAACAGCTTATCGTGATCTTTGCCTCTGCTTCTGCAATCGAAACAGCTTCCTTCCTCTCATCTCACAAACCGGAATCCCTCGGGCCATTGCCCAGCCGTCAAGACGTTTTCCAATCTCCTCAGCTCGTATGTACCCCTCCATGGCTTTTGCACGCGGGACCCTCCCTTCACTTTGGTCACGATAGATGTGCTGACTCTCACCAGGGTTCACAACCCATTCGCCGGCCGACGCACTTCTCCTTCTGGGGCAGCGTCGGATTTAGACTTCCGCAACTAAATTTGCTGTGCTATCATCAACAAGAATCACCTGATCACTCGATATGGCACCTCACGCAGAAGAAGTTGTCGGCCAGGCCAATGGGTTTGCTGTGAACACCGCTCCCGCCAAGGACCTCTTTACTGTCAGCTCTCCCAATGTTGAGTACTCCGAGAATGCCATCCAGTCCAAGTACACCTACCGCACCACGGACGTCACCCAGAACGCCGAGGGCAAGTATGTGGCCATTCCCAAGGAGACTCTCTATGACTTCAAGGTCGACCGCAAAGTTCCCAAGGTCGGTGTCATGCTTGTTGGCTGGGGTGGTAACAATGGAACAACGGTTACTGCTGGAATCATTGCCAACAAGCGCGGCCTCGTCTGGGAGACCAAGGAGGGCAAGCGCGCCGCCAACTACTATGGATCCGTCATCATGAGCTCGACTACCAAGCTGGGTGTGGACAGCAAGACTGGCAAGGAAATTCACATTCCCTTCCACGACCTTCTTCCCATGGTCCACCCCAACGATCTCGTTGTCGGTGGCTGGGATATCAGTGGCATGAACTTGTCCGAGGCCATGGATCGCGCCAAGGTTCTCTCTCCGTCTTTGAAGTCTCTGGTTCGCAAGGAGATGAGTGCCATGAAGCCTCTTCCTAGCATCTACTACCCGGATTTCATCGCCGCTAACCAGGAAGAGCGTGCTGACAACGTCTTGCCCGGCACCAAGGCTTCCACGGCTCATGTGGAACAGATTCGCAAGGACATTCGTGATTTCAAGTCTGCCAATGGCCTGGACAAGGTGATCGTTCAATGGACCGCCAACACTGAGCGCTATGCCGATATTTTGGAGGGTGTCAACGATACCGCCGACAACTTGCTCAAGTCCATCGAGGCTGGCCATGACGAGGTTGCGCCCTCCACCATTTTCGCGGTTGCCTCCATCCTCGAGGGTGTTCCCTTCATCAATGGCTCGCCTCAGAACACCTTCGTGCCTGGTGCCATTGAGCTCGCGGAGAAGCACAACGCCTTCATTGGCGGCGATGACTTCAAGTCGGGTCAGACCAAGATGAAGTCTGCTCTCGTTGATTTCTTGATCAACGCAGGAATCAAGCTCACCTCCATTGCCAGCTACAATCACCTTGGCAACAACGATGGCATGAACCTAAGCTCTCAGAAGCAGTTCCGCTCCAAGGAGATCTCCAAGTCCAACGTCGTTGACGATATGGTCGCTGCCAACAATGTCCTCTACAAGGACGGCGAACATCCTGATCACTGTGTTGTCATCAAGTACATGCCAGCGGTCGGTGATGACAAGCGCGCTCTCGATGAGTACTACGCGGAGATCTTCCTAGACGGCCACCAGACAATCAGCCTGTTCAATGTGTGCGAAGATTCTCTCCTCGCTGCTCCATTGATCATCGATCTTGTTCTTGTGACCGAGATCATGACCCGCGTGCAGTGGAAGGCTCACAGCGCCGAAGCCAGCGATGCCAAGTACTCTGGCTTCCATAGCGTCCTCAGCGTCCTCAGCTACATGTTGAAGGTATGGAGTTTGAGCCTTTTCTGCAGCATATTCACTAACAGTGCTAGGCTCCTCTCACTCCTAGCGGTACTCCCGTTGTCAACGCTCTTGCCAAGCAGCGTGCCTGCCTTACCAACATCTTCCGTGCTTGTGTTGGTCTTGAGCCTGAGAACGACATGACTCTAGAGCACAAGCTGTTCTAAGAAGTGGAGGTCTTTCCTAGATCCGCTGACAGGTCAGTCGATGCGGGCTCAAGGGGGAGATGTGCAAGCCACGACAATTTGAATTTCAACTCGGATTAGCTCTATACACTCATTAGGACTCACGAAAATGACACAGACGATTATATCGTAATTATTTCATATTTTGCAAGTGAGGTTCTGTTGTTCTTGTTTTGTGTTGCCTCTTCGCCTAGACACCAGCCCTTCCTGCTGGTTCATGCGGTGCAAGTGCGAGCACAGCTTAGGAAGGCACAACCCTACTACCGCTAAAAACCTCGTTCCGACACAGACACCACCAAATACCCACCGCGTGTAACAACAAAATCAGCATGCCGTCATCTTCGATTCAGTCGTTCTTCACTTCATCACCGACGAAAAACAGTGATGGCTTCACCCGCGAAGAAGTGCAGGCTGTCCTGAATCCTGCTGGCTCGTCTCCATCCACGCCATGGACTGCAAGTGCGCTTTTCCCCTCACATACACCATTACTCACATTGTCCAGCCCACTCTCGACTATGAAGAAGCCGATCTCGGTACCCTTGAGCCCGGTCCCCGTAACCTTACTCTCATGGGCCGCATCGTGAACTTTTACAACATGGCCAAACCCAGTAAACAGCACAAAGCCGCCCAAGGCTACCTCAAGATCCAACTCGCCGACAACACAGGCATTCTGACCGTGCGTCTGTGGTATGCGAATACAATCTACAAGATTCGGCTCGGCCAGCTCGTCACGCTGTGGACGGTGCATGTGAGCAACAGCTCAGAGTACAACAATCTTGCTCCGAGTGCTGCGCCGCTATTCACGAGTATATTTCCCGAGGGCGAGAGGAATTGCCACTTCATGGTGCACGAGAACAGCGATGATGGGACGCAGTTCAAACGCCCGTTCAACTGCATGGACTCGCGTGCACTTCCTGGCTTAATGACATTGAAGAGCTTCACAGACGGCGGCTTTGACGTCGACGACGTCAAACTCCTCGTTTGCGTCAAAAGCATCGGCGCGCGTAAGAAGTGTTTGTCGCTCCTCCCCTTCTCCTTCCTCCCTACCTCCCATACTAACCACCACCCTTCCTAATCCAGACATCAACCGCAACTCCACGACCTCCGAACTCATCTCCCTCGGTATATTCGACGACACCGCCGACGCCTCGCTCACACTCTACGGCGCCCTCTGCGACTCAGCACCTATTTTCCGTCCCTCCAAAACAGTCCTACTCATCAGCAACCCCGGCTGGCGAATCGATAAGACCGCCAAACTCAGCCTGAACGCAAACTCGCGCGTCGACGTCGATCCAGATATGAGCGATGCGCGCCGCCTGCGTGCTCTCGCGCAACGCCTGACGAAGAAAGACCACGTCAACCCGCCATTCTCCGATATCGATGTCAGCGGGTTCGAAAACGCGGCTGTACGCGCATTGTTTACGCTCGCAGACGTGGATGACTTCGCGCGCGCAAATCCACGCGAGAAGGTAGTCGGGTATATATCAGTCGTGTTAACGGGGTTGGATATCGTTACCCCGTGTAAGCGCAACATGCTCATGAGTGAAGAGTGTTGTGGGATCGCTGTGTTTGCGAATTGTGTGACGGGACGGTGTAAGCAGTGTGATGGGGAAGTTGGATTGAGGATTAATCCGAAGATTGTGAGTCTTCTTGCCGCTTCCTCTTCCTACTTCATGCACGATGATGTACGCGGCGTGTGAGAGGAAGTGAATTCGAGCTAATGGACATGGTAATAGCTCGGTCCCATCATCGACGAAACAGGCCAAATCTCCAGCGGCAAACTCATCCTCTCAGACCAAGCGTGGGAAGACTTACTAGGCAGGACCGCAGACCAACTCGTCGCCACGGATACAGAGGTGCTCAAGTACCTCGAGCAGCGGCTCATGTTTCTGCGTGTCACGATGGGGTTTGCGCTGTGTTTGGACGACGAGATTGGGAGGCTGGCGGTGTGGAGTATTCGGAATTGATGTCCTTTGCGGTGAAGACGAGATGTGAGATATGGGGAGGCCGAGTGATGTGTGATGTTATGCGACGGTGTGGGAACGTCAGTATTGGCGTGTGACATGTCAAACTTTTCGTAAGCAAAAGATGGCAAAAGAGCAAGATAAGATATAATAAAACTCGTCAAAAACACACAGCAATGTATCAGAATGGTATATCGTCCCGTCCAGTCCAGTCCAGTCTTCATCCCAAATTCAACCAAAAGACACCCACCCACCCAATCCCATCCATAATGCATTCCATGATTGCAAAATGCACGCAGACTCAAATGCCGCCAATACAAAAGGGAGCAGAAAACAAAAGACGCCACATATATCATTCTCGTAACATTGCACCAAAGTACACACGCATCCATAGGTCATTGCTCTCCCAAAACACCCGCCAATCCTCGCAGCACGTCTCCGACTCCGATACCTTCTGCACCGACTCGCGCCTTGACGTCTCGGTCGCGCTCTTCTAGTCGCTTGCTTGCGGTGCCGAGGACGCGGTCGGCGACGCGTTCTGCTGTGTTGCGGTATTGTTCGATCTTGTGCACACCGTCTGCGAATAGATCAATGTGTGGTTCGAGAGACTCGCTGAGTTTGGTGAGGTGTGTTTGCAGTGCAGACGGCGTTGTGAATGTGAATGCCGAGGTTGGTGGTCGGATTGGTTCTTGAGTTTCTGGTGGTGTGGGTGGGTGGACCGGTATTTGGAGGGCGGAAAGGATGGCGGCTTGCTCCGGGTCGAGCAGTGATGCGTCAATCTCGGAAAATGCTGGGGTCGTTGCTGGTCTTGACGGTGCTGGTGGTGGAGGCACGGTTTTCGATGTGGCGGCCAAAGCTTCCCATGCGGCCTTCTCTTCCTCCAATCTGTCCGAGGTCAGTATAATTCTGGCTCAAGGGTAAGCCGCGTTGCGCACCTTTTGACTTCCTCCTCAAGTTCTTGCAAAGTCGTCTGGTTCTTCTCGTTTTGCGGATTCGGCTTCTTCACCACGGGCGGCGGAGCGGTCTCTTCCTGTTCAATGATTAGCCTTTAAGCCATCCATTCTCAAATTGTCTCGACATACCCTGCTGAACCAGTCCGAAAGTTCTGGTTTGCTTGCAAAGTCATCAATGAGCTCTTGCTGTATCGCTCTCGCTGCCATGATCGCATTCGCATTCTTAACATCGCCTGACGGTTTTTCTGGCAGTGCTCGTGACCCGCACCATGTCAGAAGCTGCTTCATCCGTCGCGGTTCAGGCAAACTTTGTTCGATGTACTTGTAAAAATCTCGGGCTTCGACTTCGGAGTGGGGTAGAGCTGCGAGAATTAGCTTTCATAACCCCAGAAGCGCGCTGAATGCAGGCTAGTATGCTTAAACGTACCATTTGACATGCCGCTGTCTATCAGCGAGCTCGCCCTCCGCCCTCGCAGGCCTGTGCTGCTTCTCCTGTGCCCATCCTTGCTCCCCTTCCGCATTTCCTTATTCCGCGTTATGACGGGCGTGTCTGCAAAAGGCAGCATGATCCTCTGCGCGTTTGGATCACGCTTCTTAGCGACTGTGAGCTCATTCTGAGTGGGCGTCTTTATGCCCACAAGCGCAGTCTTCTGCTCTTGCTGCGCTTCTGGTGCTGGTGTGATTTGCTTTCGCCTCTCCTTCTCGACCGGCGCGCTTTTCTTCGTGCGCTTCGCCGCAGGTGCCTCGGCAGCCTTTGGGCGCACCTCTAACTGTTCCTTGTCGCCCGAAAGACGCGTCGAACGCCGGCGCTTCTGTGCCTCTGACGACTCCGAGTCAATTGCCGCAATTGACGTCTTTTTCCGCCGTGCCGTAAATTTGGCAGGCAATGGCTCCTGGGACCTCGCTGGTTTTGCAGGCGCGTCCTCAGGTATGGGCTCGGGTGCTGGCGCGGGCTGCGCCTTTGTAGTTCTCTTCGAGGTGCGGCGCGAGAATTGGAAGCCATCGTCGTCCTCGTCATATGCCGCCTTCGCTGCCTTCTTTGCCGCGCCCGCCTTCTTGCCTGCCCCGTTCACCTCCGTCCGCGGGCGCTTGGGCGCGGGCGCCTCATCGTCGTCAAAAGCCTGCTTTACGCTTCGTCGTCGCGTAGTCGGTCGATTCGCGGCCATAGGAAGCGATTGCAGGGGAGAGCGCGCGAAAAGGGTGGTCATGGGTCCGGTTGCTGTGGGAGTCGTGAGTGTTGGTGTTCGCGGGCTCGTTCAAAGCGCGTGCATTGGCGCGACAACAGGCGATTCGGCAAAGTGCGCGTGTGGCTCGGCGGTGCGGCTCTATGGTATGCTTGCGGTATGCGTAGGTGTCGTAATGATTCGTGCGATAATGCGAATAGTCGTGGACGGCGACAGTGAAGGGTTGTGGCACGGGAGCAGGGAAGTGGTGGGTGCGGTGGCTCCTGCTTGTCCGTGATGAGCGGGCAGGTAAACAAACCACGAGAGACTAGGCCTAATCGAGCGAGCCACATGATCTAACCATGCAAATCCACGACCAACGCATCTCGAGCACTTTCATGTCCTAGATCTCAGTAATTTCTCAACAGGTCCTTGGTGTCGCTTGTGGCATAGATTTCGTCACAGTGCAAATATTGATGGAGATGCCTTGTTGAAAGTCTCGGGAGCAACGACGCTCGATATATATAGTGATACAGCCGCCACAACCGCAAGTGCAGATCAAATGTGCTGCAAAACGCCAAAGAAGAAGCAGCGCGCAGGCCGCTAATCTATATGCTCTCATGCCTTCATCAGTTCGTTCAAGAAACATGACCTATCCAAGCCAGTTCCATCCTTTTGTGTATCCTGTTCCAATGCTAGCAATGAAGTTGACTTGTCTCTACATTCCCGCGCCAGGCATGGGCCCTGTTTCGCCCTCTGGAGCAAGGCTGCCTTCGATGCGGCGCTTCGCCTCTTGCTTTTCCGCCATAGATGGGTTGTCTTTGCGCATGTCGGGTAGATGCGCTCCTCTGTTGGGGCTGTGACCGATGGACATTCCGACACGAACCTGGTGTTTCGTTAGTCGTGAGAGTGGCTTCAAAGAGAGATTGACTTACCAAGGTTTCCAGCGCAGAATTCGAGTTGTCAACTAGATCGTCGTCGTACCTCATCTGGCCAGGCTCGAAGAGAAGTAGGAGAGTGCTGCCACCGAACTTGAAATACCCAAGTTCCTCGGCACGCTTGACCTCTTCACCCTTCTTGCGAGTAATGACTGTGCTGCCAACCATCATAGCACCAATGCAGATGACCATGACGCGACCGTGAGTGACCGAGTCGATGGGGCACACAACGCGAACATTTTCGCCATAGACGTCGAGGGCAGATCGAATGGCCATTGGATTGACCGTGTAGTACTCTCCTTCGATGAGTTTGGGCTCGTCCATGACGCCATCAACTGGAATGTGGAATCGATGGTAATCTTGCGGTGCTAGACGGAAAATGCCAAGAGAGCCTCCATGATAACGCTTCGCGTCCTGGGCATATGCATCACCCAGCAGCCGTTCGACAGTGAATTCTCGGCCCTTGACCCAAATAGCTTGTGCCGTATCGATCGTGTTGAAAACAACAGAGCGACAGTCGGCTGGAGATACAATCACACGCGGGTCTTCGGGTGCCGAGCAGGGACGCGCAGTTGGCTTCAAAGCTCGATAGAAGAACTCGTTGAAATTCTTGAATTCGGATGTCGGGTGGAGGACTTCAGACATGTCAAGCTGATGAAATGCGATGAAGGGTTGAATCTCGGCAGCTGAGGCGGGATCATCGTACTTCTTGCCCTGCTTGATGCTGAGAGACTTGAGCAATTTGCGGACTATTTTCGGTTAGCTCTTGACTAGATAAGTAAAGGATTACACTCACTTCTCTTCTTTTCCATGTTGCTCGATTTGAGACCCTTGTAAAGCAATCTAATTCCCAAGCGAACGTAGACGCTCATGCGCTCTTCGTTGATCTGTCCAGTAAGGCGATCTTGGACCAGGATATTGGCAGAGTTGGCACCCAATTTGTAGCCACCATAGGAGATCTTGGTAATAACCTTGGAGTACCATTTACGTTGAGCTTGGCTGGATGTAACGAAACCAGCCATGACAATGTTGTTGACTTGGCGCCAGTCCTGACTGGCACAAGTAGCAATGTGGGTGATGATATTAGCATCCGATCTCTTATTGAGTTTCGGCTGGTGGCAGATGGGACACTCGCGGATCTCAATAACGTGCTCTTCCTTGCTGTCGTCTGCGAGGTCATCAATCTGGATATTTTCGCCGTCTTCTCCGGATTTGCCAAGGGTATCGGTTTCAAGCACAGGGATGGAGGCAGTGGAGCTGTTCTTGTTGATTGGCGTAAGCGAGCCAGATGCCGAAGGGGTCTGCAACCCGGGTGTGAAGAAGCCACTCGCGGCGGCGCTGCTGTGGGACTTGTACTCGGTGGCTTGCAGTTGGTCTTCAAGACAAATGACGGCTTCGTCGAATGTCAGAAGCTCGTCGCCGTTGTGAAGGGCCATGAAGCGGTTGAAAAATCCATCAATTGTGCTTTCGTGTAAGGTGGATCCCAGCGTGTCCAGCATGGTGGTAAGCTCGACCTTGTCAATCAAGCCGCTGTCATCGGCATCGTATTGCTTGAGCATTGCTCTCCAGAATTGTTGTCGCAGGGCCGTGTATGGCAGATATTTCGCGCGAATGTAGAGAGTTGGACTATGCTTATCTTCCCATCGCTCCTTGTGCTTCATTTCCAAAGGAAGAGTGTACATCTTCAGGTCCTGGTCGTCAACCGCCATAGGGTCTGCCACCACTCCAAGTCCAGGTGTCAGGTTGCCGTTCGAGTCGGACGGGGCACTGGTTGGTGCGGGAGGTAATGCTCCGCCGTGGTCTTTCACAGACAGGGAGCTTGTGGAGTTCTCTTTCTTCAGCGACGGTCGACCTAGACGAGAAAGGCTGTGCGTGGACGAAGACCTCGACATCGGGAGGCGGAAGCGGGAGCGCCTCGCCTCGTTCTGTATGCCCGGCGAGTCTGATGGTTCAGGCAGTTTGTAAAGACCGGTCTCAGGATCTGCCTGCGGGGCGACTGACACGGCCTTCTCGAGAGGGAAGTTGACGGTACCGACATAGTCGTTGCCGGAGAACTTGTCTTTGTCGATGACGGTGAAGCTCACCGAGTAGTTTACCTCGTGGCGAAGGACTTGGAATACGAGCTTCTCGTCGAATATGGGATTCAGGTTGTGGCTGACGGTCTTGGTGCGGTAGGTTTTCTTTCCGAGCGAGGTAACGACGAAGGGGTCCATATCGAATGAGGTACGAGTGACTGCGATGTTATTAGTTTGCATTATTGCCTGGTTCAAGAGAAATCTTACCATTCTTTTCCGGAGGCAGATCTGTAATCTTGGAAATCTCAAGGAACAGGACACCGGCCACATCGCCGTTGCTCGAATATTCATACCCGCTCATTTGCTTGGCCTTCTTCTTCAGCTTGGCCATCCTGAGGCGCTTCCGCCGCTTCTCCCTCTTCTCCGCCTTCTTGGACTCATCCTGCGCCTCGTCGGAGCTCTCTTCGTCGTCGACGTCTGTGTTGTTGCTGTCGGCGCGCAGAAGGAGCTCGGCCTCTTCCTCGTCCGGACTGGGCGAGCTGCCGGCAATGGCGAGGAACTTCTGGATGAGTGTTTCGGGCGATGCGGCGGGGTTGCTCGTGTCGGCGAGGGAGAACTGAATCTGGATCTCGCCCGTGACGACCGACTTCTTCTTGCCGGTGCGGCGCGACTCGAGGGGGAACCAGCGCGGCTCCTGCAGCGGGCGGGCGTTCAGAAACTGGTCCTCGAGGATGACGTCAAACTCGCCCATGTAGTCCTTGCCGAAGCGGTCCTTGTCCCAGCAGCAGACCTCGAGCAGCAGGCTCTGCTCGCCGACAATGGGCAGGTCGAGGATGGTGTTCCATTCGGGGTTCAGTGTCTTGTTGATGGTGGGTGTGGCTTCCTTTGCGTCGCCGAGGGAAAGAACGAGGTACTGCCAGCCCATCAGTCGCCTGCAATTGCGCGATCCCACGCCCCAGCAGCACACAGCGGCCCTGCTGGAGCTCCAGAGACACTCACCGGGTCTGAGGTGCCGCTGCGGTCCTTTGCAGCGAGGTTCCTGCCCTGCAGCACGCGTCAGCTAGCTCTCCTCCGCGGGGAACACAGCACCGCGGGTATCGTGGGCGGCACGCACCTTGAGCACGTTGGCTCTCAACACCAGGCCGGGCTTTGCTTGCTCCATGGTGCGCTTCGGACTGCCCTGGCGGCTGGTGGGAACGCTGGTGGGTGTAGAATTGGTGCCGTTGGTGGTGCTGGTCTGCTTGAAGCGGGTGGGCAGCGACAGCTTGCTAGTGAAGGGCGGTCGCGGCATATTGCCTATTGCCTACGTCGAGTGCATGCGCCGCCCGTGGCTATGCGGAACCTGCTGGCTGGGCTGCCGGGGGCCAAGAGAGCTTGATGTGTCGCCCCGCGGATGGTCACTCTTGTTCGTCAATGCAATGCAGATCGTCTTCGGGAGCGTCGCGAGGGCATACGGAGGAGGTTATAGTGGTTGCAGGAGTTGCGCGGCTGACGCTTCGGACGGAAGAGTGAATTGGGGGCCGCCGTCTTCCTATGCACGCGAGCTGAGTGCGACGGCGGCGGCACAGACACCACTCTGGCAGGCCCGCTCTGGCTTCTAATGGCGCATGCGCGTCTGGGCAGCAGCAGATAGGAGAGCGGAAGTTGCGGCTGGCGTGTGCGCCCGCAAGATGCCATGCAGGCACCTTATGATATGATCGACGGGCACTGCGCAACCCAACAACCCAACCATATTCGACGCATCCAGCCGCTCGCCATGCTATCGTGTCTTGCTCAGCTCCCCGCCGCTGCACATCAACACCAGTCTGCCTGCCTCAACACTGCCGTCGAGATGCGCCGCCGCAGCATTACGTGAACATGGCTGGCTCCCTTCATGTTGAGAGACCACGTCTCCCATGCCCGCTACTATCGCCTTTGTACTACCCCACAGTGCACTCCAGAGTCCCAGATGCCCGCTCGCGTTGCACTGTCCCGTCCATGGCGGCACTGAAACCTGGCTGAAAATGCCGCATCCCACTGGACCGTCTTTGTCCGCCGCATCCAAGAGGCTGACACAGAGGTCCTCAACGGCCGGCGTATTCGTCGCGGCGTCGCTGCTTCTTCCAGCACGCCCGCAGTTGCTATCTTCGCGTCTAGAGCCCTACGCGAGCATTACCAAGGTCGTCTAGCCGCATCGACCCTACCCTCATGTACTCGGTGGCCACCTTCCACCTTTAGCGGCCTGTTCTCGAAGGATTACTCTGCACTGCCGTCTAGAGTAACCGCTGCCTCGTGCGGCAGTTCTTCCATCCATACACAGTTTACAGGGGTCCAGTGTAGCAAAGACAGGTAACTTGGCCATTCTGCCTTGGTAAGCTTCAGGCAAACATGTCAATCGCTCTTTCCCCATTCGTCAAGTTCCTCATCGCGATACAACACTCAAAGCGACGTAATCCCTTGCATCATTGCAAATCGCTCAAGGCCTGACGTTTCTGCTTCTCGAGCTACTACGTACGACAGCTGCCAATTCGCCGTCAAATCACGCAGAGAGCTTGGTGGGGCTTGTCACTACCGAACATTCCGACAGCGAACCACGGTTCGCCTTTACACCAGCATCAACGTCATAGGCCGCCTAAGTCAACACCAACATGCTCCACCACTCTGGGCCGGATTCCTGTCGCGCCGTTCCCCGTCTACCGGGAGGTGACGTTATGCAACGAACTCACCAAAATACACTCTCTTTTAGTGCAGATACGACTATACGTTCCTCACGCTTTTCCTTCAGGAGCTTCAAGGCACCTTTTAGATCTTCGGGTAAGGCTTCCCATTGATCTCTCTCTCTCTGACGGTGCTTTGCTCTAGTCCTCTCACACCTCGCTTTCTTGTCAATTACCTCCAGATCCGTTTTCCAGCGCGATATTTCAAGCTCCGTATTGCCTGACTCGATGTCATCCACACAGCGGACTTTCCAACGCTCGAATTCGTCGTTGACCGAAGTTCTGATATCTAGTATAACGTCGCGAACACAAAGCAGGAGCGTAAGTACACCGATTCCAGCTGCGACTGCTTGATCGATGTCGCCAAGGGAGTATGTTGTTCGTGGGAATACTCGTAACGTGTTGTCCCTCGATGTCTGATCACCTGTATCCCTATCAAGATTCCCTGCCAGTGCAGGCACTGACATCATCCAGAGTATGAACATGAAAGGAATCCATGTCCATAAGACGTTCAACGACTTTAGTCGGCTCATTCTTGCGTGCCAAATAAGCAAAGCCGGAATCCCAAATACGTTGCTACAACCGAATAATGCCCAAAACGCTGTATTTTCCTTGTCAAACGTGGGATACTTAGATCCACTCCTAGAGATGATAGTCGTGGTCGTGATAATACATGCTACTAGAAGCAGCAGCGTTGAAGCAATCCTCCTTTTGTGCCAATGCAAGCCTGCCAGGCCACACAGTGCTAATCCAGTCGTTACAAATATTGCGCAAATAGTAAAGGCAGCGTTCATGGTCGGCGTAGCTTTCCAGTTCTCAACCGTCTCACCCTTAGCAAGCTCGTATATCAAATGAATGAGGGCAACAGCAGGAAGCAGAAGACATGCGACCAAGTCATTCGTAATGGTGTCATGCTCCCAACTTGAACGATTGAAGGTCCACGATATGATGACCGAGAGGACTGTACACAACCAGCAGATGATTGCACCGGGGCCGTAGATAGAGGACACCGGTTCGGCCATCGTCGATGAGAAAGTCTGGCGAGAGCTGTGAAGGCATCCAAGGTGTGGTAAAGACAGAAAAAGTTCAAGAGGCCAATAATTGTTCGATGTACGTTGACTTCGACTGGTAACGCCGCAAACATATCTAGGAGGTAAGATGATGTGGCTTGGAGGACTTACCATAATCCCTGCTCCCAAAGCCACCTCCTAAACCTCGCAGCCCGTGCGCACTTCAACAAACTGCCCGTGCGAAAGCGCCTAGGCGGATTCTGCAGGCAGCAGGCAAACTCAGGCAAAAGAAATATTCAATAGAAGGACTTCGAACGGCATACAATGTTTCGAAAATCTGCCCATATGACGATTCTTCGACTGCCATCGACAACGACGTGGTCAACGGAAGCATGGTAGAAAAATATGATGAATATCAGCCTGGATGACTTCGTCCTAGTCACCATGTTCATACACAAGATGATAACTTCTCATACACTTCCAAGTCAGCTCAAAAGTCACTTCATTAACCACATCAAATACGACGTCTCGATCCAGGGGTCGGTATCCTCCAGTTCGAGACTTCAGCCAATGTAGCCTTGGTTTCATTCGAGGAGTCGAAGACACCCACGAGGCTGTTTGACAATATTAGAGATTGATGATACATCCTCTCTGAATACACATTCTCATGGATCCCAGCACAACCAAGTACACAACAACTTCGCAAAATTCCGAACAAATTGTCTATGATAAGAAATGTGTATTCAAACAAATGAGCGCTATGGGTATCTTGTCGTCCTCTCCTCTCCTCTTCAATCTAGACCATTCTCATCGCCAATGCCAATGCCAATGCAACAAAAGAAAAGCACCCCCAAAACTCCTCCACCGTCAGCGTCTATACATGCCAACCCAAAAAATTACAAGTCCATAGTATGTCGTCCATCAAAATATATCATCAATCGAAAAGAAAAAGCCAACCACCACCATCACCATCAACCCTATCCCCGTGCTTCACCGTGCTTCAGCGTTCTTTACCTCCCCCCACCCCACCCAACACTAATAAACAAATCCTCCCCCTTCCTCGTGGGCGTCAACCGCGGAACCCAAACCGGACTCTTAACACCCTGCTCATCAACCTCGACATCTCTCCCGACATTAATCTCCGCCATTTCCTCCCTCTTACGACGCTGCATCAGACTCTCCGCCTTGGATTCCTTGCGCACTTTCAACGGACGAATCGGCGCCAGATCTGCCGGAGGAGGGGAAGTATCATACATTGCCGGACTAGCAGGCCACATGCCACTCTGCGTGCGTGATTTACGCTCGATTTTCGATTTTGGTGTCGCGGTCCAGGACTCGGTGCTATTGCTGCGTCCATGTGTGCGCTGCTTACGCTGTGCTTGAGGTGGAGACGTAAATGGTTCGCGCAACGGGTCGCGAATCATCGCGACATCGTTGTGTGAGGCGGGCACGCGGAGCGGGACACGTGTTTCCAGGAGCAATGGGGCGAGGTCTTTGCGTCTGTTTTGTAGCAGGTGGGATGTTGATGGTGGAGAGGGTTGGTTGCGGCGTGGAGCGCGCGGCGGACTGAATTGCGTGTGTGCTTGGGTTAGCGCTTTGGGGCTGCGTGGGACGAGTTGGTTTGATGCGCGTGGGACTTTGGGGTAGCGGAGGTTGGAGATGGGGGATTCGGCGACGGGGCTGAGTTTGTCGTCGCTGAGCTGCTTGTCGCTGTCTTCGTCTTCGGGCGTTGGGTCGCTGGGGTCGGCGGTTTCAAAAGACGTTTGGCTTGAGTAGGAGTCGCGGATGTTTGTCGATGCGCGGGATGTGGTGCGGGAGACGGTGCTGTCAGATCGCTTGGAGCGGATTTGTACGGTCTTGGGAGAGTCGCGTGGGCGGGCGATGTATGCTGGGCTGGCGCGTGGAGTTGGGTTCTTTGGCGTTGAGAAGTAGTAGTCGTCGATGTCGCCGCCAGATGAGCTTGCTGGCGTGCGTTGGGGAGAGACCGAGTTGTTCATCTGGATTGGAGGCGCGAGACGGTTTGCTTGGGGTGCAGTAGTTGGCTTGGGCGAACCTGTCGATGGCATGTCGTGGGCAATAATTCGACGTGGTTGAGGACGCTCATGGCGAACAGGGATGTCAAGAAAGAGTTCTGACCGCCGTGATGCTTGGCGACTGTGTTGCTTCGGAGGTTGTGGAAAAGGAAACCCAGTGGCAGTGTCAAATGTCGAAGCTCGCTTCGAAGGTTGCAGACTTCGAATCGGTGGGACCGGAACAGGCGGTGTTGGAAGTAGGACGGATGATCTTCGACGTGCGGTGGTCTCGTCTTCCTCGAACACGGTAGTTTGGGTCATCGAGCTGATGGGCCTGAAGGGCACCTGGGTGCCGGGTTGCTGGGGCCGTAGCGATACGTTTGAAGCTGTTTGCGAAGGCACAGAAGTGCCGTCCATCTCACTGATTGCTACACCGATCTGATCGAGCGGCAATGAAGAGTTCGAAGAGCTGTTCGATGTGCCGACTCCGTTTCGTTGCACAGGACGAGTAGGAGCGGGGAGAGCAGGAAAGCCCTTGTTCTGACCAGTAGCGTTGCGAGATTGCCTGTTGTCCTTCTTTGCAGCCGGAGGAATCGCGATTGGGAACCGCTTTGGCGGCGATGGTATGCTGCCCACAGGTACCCACTGCGAGACTCGCGTAGAGTACTTCTTTGACTTGCGACCCAGACCCTTCTCATCCGAATCAAATGCATTCTTGCGTTCCTTCCTCCTCCTTAAGCACACACTCAGAGCCATGAGGCCAACAGCGATGGCGAAGGCAGCCACCGCGGCCACAGAGAGGCCCGCGATCTGAGCCGGTGTCATTCTGGGTGGCTCATCTGCGTTTGAAGCAACTGCAGCGAAAGACGGCGATGGCGATGAGGTTGCAGAAGGCGTTGCAGATATCGAGTCTACAACGACAGACTGGGTTGTTCTAACTTGCGTTTGTACTGTACTAGTGAT
Organism: Paraphoma sp. B47-9; assembly: GCA_001748405.1. NCBI lineage: Eukaryota > Fungi > Ascomycota > Dothideomycetes > Pleosporales > Phaeosphaeriaceae > Paraphoma > Paraphoma sp. B47-9. The sequence continues at coordinate 88,115 of BCLK01000044.1, forward strand.
TGTTGGAGTAGCGATTGACTTGATTGAAGACAATGTTGACGATGTACGTGGAGCACTAGTGGCCACCACAGTAAGAGCGGTCTTGGTCGGCATGACGGCGTCTCTTTGTCCAAGACACACGTTGTATGCTGAAGCTGCATTCTTATCGGCCATGGAGCAGCCGGAATACACACAGCCTAGAGCCACTTCGCCAAGTGACTCTCCCATATTACTATAATGAGAGCAAAGACATTGGATACCTTCCTGACCAGAACATGCAACAGGAAACTTCTCGGCCAGCGAGGCCTGAACGCATGACTGTGCGCATGAAGGCACGGCTTGTTGAAGTGCGGTGGGAAGAGACGATGATGGGGAAACGACAGTAGCCAGCGGTGAAGCTGCGATTAGGGTAGCTGAGGTAATGCATAGCCTTTTGAAATGGCTTAAAAGCATAGTTGTACAAGATCTGGACAATGGTAAGCTGCATTGTGCGGTGGAGTGTTGGTGTTAGAGTGGACTCACTAAGAGATCTAGACATCCGGGAAACCGTAACAGTAGGAAAGCGCCGACCAGCAGCAGAGATGAACAAGGAAATTGAAGGAGATAACTCAAGGAGACTCGTAACGCATCCTCCGTCGCAAGAAGTTTTGTTGATGCATCAAAGGGAACTTGACGGCGAGTGGTAGGCTGTCATAATGTACCAGCGCTTTCTCGAGGCGCCATGTCAGAGTTGCACCTGGGCAACCGCTGAGGCGCTATGCTAGTGGCTCCCCGGAGCCGTTCATGCCTATTGTAAGCGCTCGGAGCATTTGAGAGCAGCGATTGATGGGAAAGTTGTTGGTCGCACTGGTGTTGCGATGCAAGAGTGCTATTCTGGGCGTGCCCCATGTGGCGCCTAACCGAATTGGTGTGCTTAAGCGCCCAGGTACACGCTTACCTTGCACGACGACCTATCAACGCAGTGCAGCGTTATACTTTTCGTGCAGAATGTCAAGGCGGACCTTGGCCTACGTGGGCGCAGCGGTAAACACTGGTTCCGCTGTCGCTCACCGTGACTGTTAAAAAAGTTTGTCGTACGTAGGTGACCTCACCTGTGCTGATGTGGTTTTGGTTGGATTGTGGCTATACCACGACGGCTTGTACGCAAGTCCGGAGCCGGATCATACGCCGTGCTTGAGTAAATGAAGGATGCGGTAGGCTTGTACTAGAAGAAGTGAGGCTTCCGTCTACTTTGGAAGGAAGGGTAGGAACAACTTGTTGCTCTGCTTGACAAGATACGGCCTTCTCTTTCCACATCATCCCATATGAACGAAATACAGCAGACAGACAACTACCACCGACGCCGTGGCATCTGATGCCGGTCTTGTGCAGGACAACAGAGATGCTTGCAACATGTCAACGTCTATTAGAACAAGAAAGAGAGATATTAGCAATATGCGAAAGCATAAATATTGGGCAGCGGTGGCTCTAGGAAAGTCATGCCCTAAACATCGCTAGACTTGCCGTGCGGCTGAGGGAACTTGTGTAGCCCCACAGCAGCCTTGAGCGACCAGCCAGGTGGTAACTTTGCATTTCCGCAAGCGTGCACCTTTCGACTGCTTCCTAAAACCCGCACTTTGGACGTGAGATGTGATAGCCAAGAGCTAATTGAGGATAGTTTGGGTCAGCCCTCGAGGCGTCGTGCAATGGTATGCAGGCGAAAAGTGTAAATCTAAGAGAGGCGTTCTGGAAGGCTCTCAGAGATGTCGGGATGTGTTGTCGACTGTTGAGTGGTGCAAAAGCAGATCGTGAAAGTTTAAAGTGTGCGCTTCGGGTACGTTTCGCTGGCCAACCGGATGCCGCTCCAGAGCAAGGCAGCTTCGACGACGTGGCGCTTTGCATCGTTCATCGGTCGTCGTCAAGGCGGAGCCCCTTTCACCCACGTTCACGCATGGTCAGTGCATCCACGTGTCGTCGGCCGATCCTCCCGTGTGCCAATGCATGCAGGGCGTTGACGGTGAAGACGTGTGATTAGTATGGGGAACGGCCTAATGCTACTGGCGCTAGTGGCCATGAACACATTTAGGTACATGTGGAAATGTACATTGCACGCCCTGAAAGACGCTGCAGTCTCAGTTGCACATCCAAAGCTTCTAACGGGCCGTCTGCGGAACTGAATCGGATTGAGCTGAGGGATCGCATGTTGCCGATATCAGATCAGGCCCAACTTACCACAACCCACGTCTACAGATCGTCCCCAAGGCCAACCTCGCAACTTGGAGTGGCAAATAATAAATAATTACACGGGATGGAAGGAATGGCGAGGTTCTCTCGAAAATTTAGAGCAAGGCTCCGTGTTCATTGGTTCGTCGAAGCATGAGTCGCGAAGATGAGGACTCTGCGACGGAGGTTTGGCGAGTGTCGAATCCGGACTAGTGTCCGAGCCACTTGCCACTCTGATTGGGCGACCCCGGCGCTGCGAACAAGTGGCTTGCAGAGTTCTGATGCTCTGCATGTCTGAAACCTTCCCTTCGTAGCACAAGATGCTGGTAAACGTCGAACAGCAGAAGGGGCGACGACGCGGCCGGGCTGGGGCGGTGCCTGTAAACCTCAGACGTGTGTGAGTGAGGTGAGCATCTGCGCGTGCAAACCCGTTTCAAATTGGCCGGGGGCGTCCGCGGTGGGTCCCCCAGTCAGGGTCACTCATTCGACTAAGAGCCCCTAATCTTCCTCTGTGCTTCTAGAAGAGTGCTAGTCCGACTGTTGCGGGACGGGAAGCGCATCTGGCGGTCATGGTAGGACAGCGCAACCATGTCGAACAGGTGCAACAGAGGCGTGAGAGGCTCTCGGGGGCGAGGGGCTGGGCAGGCAGAGGAGGGAGCATGTCGTGCCCAGAGCCAATTGCTAAGCGGGACTTACGGTGAGCGACCGAGCAGCACGACGCGGACGAACTGGCGGGCCTATGTGCGAGGGGCGCTCATCATTCATATACATGGCACGGCGGCGGGCACGTGGGCGGGCGAGGGTGAAGGACACCAGCAGACAGACGGCTGGCGCGGGGGGCAATCAACGGGAGACGCAGACGCAGACGCAGCACCAACCTCACGCTCAGGGCGAGGCGAGCGAGGGCGGATGGTGCAGTGTGCAGTCCTGGTGGTGCTACACGAGCGCGCACACACCCCAGGCTAAGAGGTCTGGCGTGCGCATCCTTGAAAGGAAGCCGTGATGGTTTTGGGACAAGCGCGCCTCTCCTTTCGCAGCCATGCCAAAAGCCTCCGCCATCCTCGCCTTCATTCTCTCCTGCTGAACTGCTCCTGTCCACACGCATACACATCTGCTGCATCCTGCCGGCCTCTCCAGTCAATTGCTGCCGTGCAACCCTCGCCTGTGCCGCGCTGCGTTGATTCCTGCCTGCGCTGCTGAGCACCCAGTGACAGCCCAGCCGCTCTCCACCCGCGCGACCGGCCTTGCAGCTTCCCTGAGACCCGTCCAAGCGAAGCGAGCCCTCACTCGCCAGCCATCCCTTCACCACCTCACCTCGCCCATCCTTCGCCCACCCATCCACGCTGCCCTGAGCACGCATAGTCTTGTAATAACAGGTGAGCGCCTTCCGTGTGCCTGCAGTCGCCCCTTCTCTGCACCCCGACTATCGTCCCTTCCGAGCTGCGGCTCCTGCTTCGCTCGCCGGACACTCGCCGCACCAGACTCAGTGATCCAGTCTTCCTCACGCTGTCTCTCTGTCACTCTGTGCCACGCGCTGTCATCTGCACCCTGCATTGGGACCCCTTATTGACACATCGTCCTAGATTTCCGCATTGGCCGGCCGCGACGGAACATCGCTACGTACCTTCACCTTAATAATCACATCGAACCCCCATCACAGCCGTCACAATGGGTTGCGGAATGAGCACAGAAGAGAAGGAGGGGAAGCAGCGGAATGAGGAGATTGAGAACCAGCTCAAGCGCGACAAAATGATGCAGCGCAACGAGATCAAGATGCTGCTGCTTGGTTAGTAGTGCGCAACGCCTTTGACGCGCCTTTGTCTAATGGATGCAGGTGCCGGTGAATCCGGCAAGTCGACCATTCTGAAGCAGATGAAGCTCATTCACGAGGGTGGCTACTCGCGCGACGAGCGGGAGTCGTTCAAGGAGATCATCTTCAGCAACACCGTCCAGTCGATGCGTGTCATCCTCGAGGCCATGGAATCGCTCGAGTTGCCTCTCGACGACCAGCGCGCCGAGTACCACGTTCAGACCATTTTTATGCAGCCCGCACAGATCGAGGGCGACAGCCTACCCCCGGAGGTCGGCAACGCCATCTCAGTTCTATGGAAGGACGCCGGTGTCCAGCAGTGCTTCCAGCGTTCGCGCGAGTACCAGCTGAACGATTYTGCCAAATAGTGAGACTCACCGTCCCCATCTCGCAAAGTTGCACTGCTGACAAATACAGCTACTTCGACTCCATCGACCGCATCGCCGCGCCCGACTACATTCCCAACGACCAGGATGTCCTCCGATCGCGTGTCAAGACCACTGGTATCACCGAGACCACATTTATCATCGGCGACCTCACCTACCGCATGTTCGATGTCGGAGGTCAGCGATCAGAACGAAAGAAGTGGATACACTGCTTCGAGAATGTCACAACCATCCTTTTCTTGGTCGCCATCTCGGAATACGACCAGCTCCTCTTTGAGGACGAGACTGTGAACCGCATGCAGGAGGCTCTCACACTCTTCGACTCCATCTGCAACTCGCGGTGGTTTGTCAAGACATCGATCATCCTGTTCTTGAACAAGATCGATCGATTCAAGGAGAAGCTGCCCGTCAGCCCCATGAAGAACTACTTCCCCGACTACGAGGGCGGCCCAGACTACGCTGCGGCGTGCGACTACATCTTGAACCGATTCGTGTCGCTCAACCAACACGAGACAAAGCAGATCTACACTCATTTCACCTGCGCCACAGACACTATGCAGATCCGATTCGTCATGGCAGCAGTAAACGGTACGTCATGACGCTCATTTCTGGAAACACCAAACTAACGCGTCACAGACATTATCATCCAAGAGAACCTGCGGTTATGCGGTCTGATATAACGAAACGAGCGGCGGAACAAAATCGAATATTTCCACTGGATCTTGAGTTGCATGTCTTTGACGACGGCCAGTACATCATGTCGTCCACCAGGCGTTGTAGGCCTTTGGCATCCGCTTCTTCTCTACGAGTGGCTTGCGCCAGCCCGGGATCGCTTTTCTTTGATTGATACCCTTTGCGGGCGGGCTAAAGGGGCCAATCACACGCGAGCGATGATGGTGCTCGTTGCCTCTCTCTATCTCTCTTTTCTGTATTGGTGGAGAAAGCCAGTCGAGTGGGGAGCGCATCATGCATGACAAAGAAAGTTTGCAAATTGGGCCAGCGATAATTCCAAGCGGTCTCTCTCTTGAAAGAAAGCGTGCGCACATGCGCTTTTTGTGTTTATCTATTTTCTTAATACCAATTTCCTCCCTTTTTTCAAACGTATTTATTCTAGCGTGCTTTTGTCATTTGGTGGTGTGGCTTCTTTTTTCTTCTCGCAGGTTTGTGTACGTACAATGAGACTGGTTGGTAGGTGGTTGGTGTTGTGAGATAGGTAACTACGCGTAGTAGATAAGAATGAGATAAAGAAACGTTATTACAAAATATTAAACTCATGTCCAGCATTCACCTTGTTCGTCAATCCCCAAGTCTAATGATGGATGAATCCTTGCATGCCATATGGTCACGGGATACATGCGCCAAACAAAGCAAGGGAGGAAAAGGCCGGTCCGGGCGTTTGATTGTAACCAGACAGTGAGACAAGGCGCTTTGTTATTGATGAGGACACATTACATCACGATGTAGTTGGACGTGGGGATGTTCGGTGCTTTGCGGGGCTTCTTGTTTGTAGGATGAGTGAATGGAAGGTGTGCTGTAGTTGGGATGGATGGGAGTCTCAAGGCGTGAAATGCATGGTCAAGAGGATGTTCAAGGTGATTAGCTAGTCGGGAAGAAACACTAAAGTGCATTTGGGCCGGTGAGGGGCAAGGCGAGACGGGAAGGTCAGCGAGGACTGTTTGGATGTGATGAGCAAGGTGAGGTTTGTAGGACTGATGTTCAAGGTGATGAGGTGGGCCCGGTCGAAAGTCTGAAGTGGGGGCACGTGGGAAAGTGATGAGTAAGGTGAGTTTCAAGGAGTGGCGATGTTCAAGGTGATGTTTTGGCGTGTATTGTTTTGATGTTCAAGGCGGGTGCTCATCATGCTTTGATGAACAAGGTGAGTGCTGGACTAATGAGGGTTTGCCGAAGCGAGGTTGTGCAAGGACAGGGGTATGACGCTGCGTCTGATATAACATGACTTCCCCGTAGGCACATTGTCCGTCGATGCAGTGCGTGCGATAACAATCTTGTAGACAAAATAGATGTTTTTAGACATCTATGTAGTTGTTATGAGCTGTGGAGTCTGTTCTACCTGTCGCTGCTAGCGCGCGCTAAAGTTGATTCTGTGTATGGTGATGTAGCGCTCCATTTAAGCGCTCCACAACACCCAGAACTCGGCTCGGATCATGTTTGATGGACCTTTAGATATAGCTACAATCTACGATGACCACTTAACATTGCAACCGCGATCATATTTTGACCACTGCCATCGTACGCTTCGAGGTGCACTGTAGTACACGACTATACTTAACGCAAACATTTGCATTCCATAGAGATAAACAAGCAAATACATGGATCAGTCACAAGATTAGAGCTTACTATTCATCAGCCCATTCACGATGACAATCACTAATGAACGTGTTGTCGTAGCTCAACCCAAAGGCGTACACTTACTCCATCGAAAATATTATACTCTCTCGCCGATTCGAAGGAACAATGTCACTACCTCCACAGGGCCGTTCGTACAATGATATCCATACTATGAAAGAAATCACAGAATTGCAGCACCAGTTGAGGCAGGAACGACAAGCTGAATGGACACACGCACAACACCAGGAATGGAGCACGTTCTTGTATTATCAGTGTTTTGCACGGGATCGACGATACAAGGAAAAGAAGAAGAAACTTTCAGAACATCTCCCTCCCAAGGAGATCATATTTGCGTCTCTTTTCATCGCCGTTGTAGAATTCCTGGACAATTATAAAACGACTTCCAGTTACGCAGTCTGGGCAAAGGATTACATCTACGAGTTCGTGTGTCCGGCTTGCTCGAGACGCGGTGTTGCATTCATTATGCTGGGAGCTCTGCTTGTGTCTGTATACATAGCAATATCGGGACTTGTGCTATTGTGGGCGCTTTGGAAATACAAACGGTGGATCCCGTGCGTGTTGGCTGGGTTATATACGGCCGCATGTTTATCGGACGGAGTGGAGAAGTTGTACGATTATTGGTGGGGATAGTGTGCTGTTGGAGGTGGACAAGTAGTGGGTGGGGTGATGGTAGAAGGGTTTCTTTGCATAATCTGCGCGTGATCGAGTCAATGTGTGTACCCTTTGATGAGGTGGGTAGTCGATTCTCAATGGCGAAGAAAAACAGCAGGTAGGCAAGCAGCGAGTTGTGCGGTGAGATTGGAAACAGGCCCTCCAAATCAGGTGCGCGTGGACAGCCTTTGAGATGTGTATGGAGGTGGGTACCAAGTTTGTATGCTTGCTTCGTTCTATTCCGGTCATGTATGCTAAGTCCTATGTACTCTGTTCGGCAGGGAATACATGCGATTGGTCCAGCCTGGTAGAACGACATTCTATGGCTGACATCTTTGTGTACCTGCTTCGGATGGTAGAACGCTGTTTACGTTATGAAGCGTGTTCTTTCCGTCCGATTGCGATGCGATCGGCTACCTATGTATACTGTCCAGCAGGATCATACTGAGTTCCAATGAGGCTAGTCTGAATCCGGATCAGCGCATCCGACGACGAGCTCCTGTGCCGAAAGATCCTTACAACACTTCCGGCACAGTGGTAAGCGTAGTGCTGCAAACTCAAAATCTCTCAGGCTCGTCACTAATTAAGCGATCAAATCTTATCATGGCTGTAATCGAACATGTATTTGTCCGGTTGATCCAAAGGTGTTTCACTCGGCTTGGCACGGCCCAACACCACTGTTGAGTTGTAGAGGAGCCAAAGACAAGCTCGTCTCCCAACGGCGCAGATTTACCCAATTGCCCTGACAACCAGTCCCACGCTGAGACAGACTACATATCCCCTCGGAGAATAGGTTAAATGGACGGCTTTAGTCCAGCAGTGGAGCTTGGGGGTCCCACGACTTGAGCCTCATCTGCGCGTCTCCGTCCCGGCCGCGGCGCCGATTCCGGTGGGCGACAGTCGCCCGGAAGAATTTCATGTCGTGGAGCTTTTGTCGGCCACGAGAGCAGAATGTCCGTGATGATGGAATTTGACTCGCAAAAAGAGGGTCATGGGCGAGGTTGACCGTAGTTAAGGTCGGTCTTTGCTAATTGACCGTATGAGGAAGCAGGAAGGCCCAGAGTAGGCGGTTAGTAATAGACAGTCAGTCGCGGCGCGCGTGGTCAGGGACGAGCAGCCTGCGTCAGCGCCATAGGACGCTTATTCAGAGACGCGGCGGAGGAGGCTACAGCAGCCGATACGTCTGGGAGCATGTCGCGACTGGTTGACGTATTAATTATCGGGCTTTGTCGTGGCGATAGCACCCCACCACGCGCTGTCTGGCGGGCAATCCATGTCAGGTAACGCAGGCGCATCCCACCATCTACATAACCGTTCCACTGCCCAGCAGCCGTGTTTTCCTCCTCCACTCTTCTCCCTCCGCCAGTCTGCCCATCATGCCGTACGGAAAGGTCGACGAGCTCGCCATCAACACCATCCGCACTCTTGCGGTATGTAATCCTCGCGCTTCTGCCCCACCATCATAACAACAGCTACCCCGCTATCGCAATCTTTTTTCTCAACATTGCGCCGCCGACGCATTGTGCCGCGAGAAAGAGTCCAATTGCTGATAATTGAGGTATTCAGATCGATGCCACCGCAAAGTCCAACTCCGGCCATCCGGGCGCCCCTATGGGCATGGCCCCGGTTGCCCACGTTCTTTTCAACAAGTTCATGACTTTCAACCCCAAGAACGAGTACTGGGTCAACCGCGACCGTTTTGTTCTCTCGTACGTATTCAGAGCCATTTCATAATTGTTCGCACCGAGTATATCCCGCATTGGTGGCCGAGCGCGGAGATGGGTGCGGCTATTCAGAGCAAATGCCGACACCTTTTTCCGCGGGTGTCTCGACCTGCGACCACAACTGTCCCAAGCTCGTACAGACGGTCGGCCATGGGCCACTAGTTGTGCTAGATCTAGCATGCATTTCCGCGAAACTCCGCTGCCCAAACAATGCGAAGACATCAATTCCGAGATGGGTCTTACAGATTACTAACTTTGCGCCTACAGCAACGGTCACGGATGCATGCTCCAGTATGCCTTGATCCATCTCTTTGGCTACAAGGTCACCATTGATGACTTGAAGTCTTTCCGCGTAAGTCTGCCCTGCGAGATTTTCCGTCTCGTGTGATTTCGATGCTAATTCACCCTCAGCAAGTGGACAGCATCCTGCCCGGCCATCCTGAGTCTCATGACACCCCCGGCATTGAGGTCACCACCGGCCCTCTCGGCCAGGGCTTTGCCAATGCCGTCGGTCTTGCCATTGCCCAGGCACACACCGGAGCCGTTTTCAACAAGCCTGGCTTCGATTTGATCAACAACCACACCTACATGTTCTTCGGTGATGGCTGCGCCATGGAGGGTATTGCCAGCGAGGCCGCCTCAATGGCTGGTCACTTGAAGCTCGGAAACCTCATTGCCATCTACGATGACAACCACATCTCCATTGGTAAGCGCTTCGCATGAATGTGCTAAGATCAAGTACTAACGAGGCATAGACGGAGACACCAAGTGCGCGTTCACCGAAGACGTCGAGAAGCGATTCGAGGCATACGGCTGGCACGTCCAGCACGTCAAGGACGGAGACAACGACCTTGAGGGCATCGAGAAGGCCATTGCTGAGGCCAAGAAGGTCACTGACAAGCCCTCGATGATCAAGCTGACCACAACCATTGGTTACGGCTCGAAGCTCCAGGGAACTGGAGGCGTTCACGGCAACCCATTGAAGGCCGACGATATCAAGCAGGTCAAGGAGAAGTTCGGCTTCGACCCCGAGAAGTCGTTCGTCGTTCCCCAGGAGGTCTACGACCAGTACCACAAGCACGCCGCCGAGGGTGCTGCCGCCGAGGAGGAGTGGAACAAGCTGTTCGAGAAGTACGGACAAGAGCACAAGGACCTTCACGCCGACCTGAAGCGACGATTGACTCGCGACCTTCCCGAAGGCTGGGTCAAGGCCCTCCCAACCTACAAGCCCACAGACGCCGCCATTGCATCAAGAAAGCTTTCCGAAACTGTTCTTGAGGCAATCCACGATGTCATTCCTGAGCTGATCTCCGGATCTGCTGATCTGACTGGCTCCAACAACACCCGATGGAAGAAGGCCATCGACTTCCAGCCCCCGGATCTTGGTATTGGCGAGTGGGCCGGCCGTTACATCAGGTACGGTGTCCGTGAGCACGCTATGGCAGCTGTCATGAACGGTCTCTCTGCATACGGCACAATCATCCCCGCTGGTGGTACTTTCCTCAACTTCGTCTCATATGCCGCCGGTGCGGTCCGTCTTTCTTCGCTATCACATCAGCGCGTCATTTACGTCGCAACCCACGACTCCATTGGTCTTGGTGAGGACGGCCCGACTCATCAGCCTATCGAGACTCTTGCCCACTTCCGTGCTCTGCCCAACATGATGGTCTGGCGCCCGGCTGACGGCAACGAGACCTCTGCTGCATACTACATGGCTCTGACCTCCAAGGAGACCCCATCCATCCTTGCTCTTACCCGCCAGAACTTGCCCCAGCTCGAGGGCTCAACTCTCGAGAACGGTATCAAGGGTGGATACACTGTTCTTGAGAACGAGGGCGCTCAGATCACCCTTGTCTCAACCGGTTCTGAGGTGTCGATCTGCTTGGAGGCCGTCAAGACCCTCAAGGACGAGGGTATCACAGCTCGTGTTGTCTCAATGCCTTGCACAGAGGTCTTTGACGCACAGCCCAAGGACTACCAGCTCAAGGTCATTCCTGGCGGCATCCCGTCGCTGTCCGTTGAGGTCATGTCAACTCTCGGATGGGAGAAGTACTCGCATGAGCAGTTCGGTCTCAACCGATTTGGTGCATCCGGCCCATACAAGGACGTCTACAAGGTTTGTCAAATCAGCACGATTCGAAAAACGTCAAACGCTAATGAAATCTCTAGAAATTCGAGTTCACACCAGAGGGCATCGCCAAGCGCGCTAAGCTCACCATCGATTTCTACAAGGACGTCAAGCCTCTCCGCTCGCCTGTTGACCGTGCTTTCCAGCAGCTCATCTAAGTTATGTGCTTTAAGGACGGTATTCGGACGCAAGACAGGGAAAGCCAGATTTGCCATGAAAAAAGGCAGTGGCTAAACAAGTATAGTCGCAAAAATGATGACTGAATAGATAGAATTTGATTCCCCATGAACAAACGTTACTTGCAAACATTGATCGCGTGCCTCGAGATACCTTGATTAATGTGGGTTGAGGCCGTCAGATCCAGATAATCATGGAGCTGAGCCCCGAAAATGCCAAGGCGCTAAATGCTGCACCTTCCTTGATGATGTGGTGGCGGTGCCTCACAGCCTTGCACAATGGCTGCAGCCCACTTGTCGTCTCCTATCTCTTCATCTTCTCACCTCTTCCCGCCTCTGTCCAATATGAGAACGACCAGACCTGGGGCACAGTACCTGGATAAATCGTTCTCTCGGCCTGAACCGCTCCTACGGTTTTCTCCCAATGCGACTTCTGTATGCAAGGAATGGCAGTTTCAGCCTGGTCCAGCGTATTGGACAGGACATCCCACCTTATGCTATCCTGTCCCATACCTGGGGCGCCGATGAAGAGGAGGTAACCTATGACGACCTATTACATGGCAAGGGTCAAGACAAAGCTGGCTACCGGAAGCTGCAATTTTGCATGCAGCAAGCTCGGAACGATTTATTGGAGTACTTCTGGATCGATACGTGCTGTATCGACAAATCTAGCAGCTCGGAGCTGACCGAGGCTATCAACTCCATGTTCCGCTGGTATCAACATTCTAAGAAGTGTTATGTTTATCTGTCAGATGTCGTACTGGGGACAGTGACTGGAGCTCGATCACTACCTCTCGATATGGTGCATCAGTCTTTGAGCGAAAGCAGATGGTTTTCCCGTGGCTGGTCAGTTACTTGGTACGACCCAACTGTGAAGATGTGCTAAAGTACAAAATACAGGACTCTACAAGAGTTGATTGCTCCCGAGACCGTGGAATTTTTCTCCTTTGAGGGAAGGCTCTTAGGTACCAAAACTTCACTGGAGACGATCATACACGAGATTACTGGGATCAATGAAGAAGTTCTTCGAGGGAAACCTTTATCTCAAGTCAGTATTCAGGACCGATTGTCGTGGGCGAACGAGCGCGAAACGAAGCGGGACGAGGATGAGTCATATGCCTTGATGGGGTTATTCGGTATCCATATGCCTACAATATATGGAGAGGGACGAGAGAACGCCAGACGTCGACTTGTGAACCAAATCGAAGAGCAATGGACCATTCAACTGCCCTGTGCTGAAGGAGCATCATTCAATTCTCACCTCCAAGAGCACAGTGCCAGATGCCTGCCAGAAACACGCATAGCACTTCTGAGCCACTTGACGGCCTGGGCGGAGGATATTCATAGTAAGCCGATATTCTGGCTGAACGGTATGGCGGGCACTGGGAAGTCTACCATCGCGAGGACTCTCGCTAGCGCTTTCGCCGATCAAGGTCACTTGGGTGCTAGCTTCTTCTTCAAGTCAAGCGAAGCCCATCTCAATAACGCTAGACTGCTCTTTACCACGATCGCTGCAGGGCTGGCGGCAAACATTCCGGAGACGATCCCCGTCATGCGAGATGCTCTGAGAAGGGACCCTTTGATCGCCGACCGCCCTTTAAAGATACAATTTGAGCAGCTCATCCTTAGCCCACTGAGATCCGTGAGGTCCGTTTCCGAGGTTAATCTACTGAAGATCATCATCGTTATCGATGCTCTCGATGAGTGTGGACAGGATGATGACATACGGGAGATACTACGACTTTTACCGCTTGTGAAAGAGTTTCGAACAATCTCACTACGAGTATTTCTGACAAGTCGACCTGAACTGCCAATCCGTCTCGGGTTCCGGAAGATGTCCCATGTTGAGTACGACAATATGATACTCCACGAGATACCTCCTAGCGTGGTTCAGAGCGATATAGAAGTGTTCCTTCGGCACGAACTTGCTTTCGTGAGAGACCAACGCTCTCTTCCAGCGGACTGGCCAACAGCATATCAAGTACAAAAACTTGCTGAGCTAGCCTCACCCTTGTTCATTTTCGCTGCCACGGCTTGTCGGTACATTGGCGAGACCAAACATAACCCTCAAAGACGGCTTGAGCTCATGCTACATCAGTTGGAAGCCCAACATTCTAAACTGGATGGAACCTACCTTCCAATCATGCATCTTCTGTTTGAGGAGGAGGACGAAGCCGACAAAGAGTATTGGGCCTCTGAGTTTCGAACGATTGTAGGGAGTATTGTACTCCTTATCGACCCTCTTTCTGTCAACTCGCTCTCTGAGCTGATTGGAAAATCCAACTTTGACATTGGCTGTCGTCTAGACTCTCTTTACTCGGTTCTCAACGTGCCAGAGGAAAATGATACCCCGATTAGGCTGTTACATTTGTCCTTTCGAGATTTCCTCCTCGATCCGAAGAAACAACGGAAAAGTCCACTTTGGATAGACGAACACAAGACACACGCAGAGCTGGCTATACATTGCATCAATCTGATGTCCAGTCCCGCAGGATTGCAAGCAAAGCCTCGCAATGTGCTCCAGCCTGGACAATGGCTGGGTCATAAAGTAGTGAACTCATTGCCTGGTAAGGGAATTTCGCTTGCGTTCGAGTATGCATGCAAGTACTGGACAGAGCATTTAGTGCTGAGTAAAACGACGATCCACGAAACTTCCACCGTATACACGTTCATTCAAATGCATTTTCTTCATTGGTTGGAAGTTATGAGAATTTTGGACCACCGAAAGGCCCTAACTATGCTCAAGGACTTGCTAATGAAGTGCACGGTAAGACCACATCTGCATTTAGCCTTGAACATTGCTAAACGTGATACGAAGGAGACTGGAAGTCCTGTTCGCAACTTCTTAGGAAACGCTGTACGACTCATTTCGAATTATGAGCAAATTATCGACGACCTACCACTGCAACTTCAAAATCCAGCTCTGCCTTACCCATTATCGGACTGTCTCATACGCAACACATTTGAAAGCTATATTGCTGGATGGCCTGAGAGGGCTTCCTCGAAATGGCGAAACCCGAATCAGGTCTGCGAGTCGAAAATTACATCTGATGGCCACTTATTGGCGTATGTCACTTCGGATGTACTGAGTATTTGGGACCTCGCGACCGGGCGATGTATTTGCAACCACGGAGGCCCTTGGGCAACACTACCAATAATTGAATGGGCTCCAAATGCACTTCTCCTGGCTTGCGTTCGGTACGACGGGGCAATCCAACTCGTAGACTCATTGACAGCAAAATCCTTGAGACTTCTACGAGTTCACAGTCTCCCTGTCAACTGTCTTAACTTTTCCACAGATGGGAAGCTCCTTCTCTCAGCATCAGATGATGGGGCAATCTGCGTTTGGAATACGTCGAATGGGCCATGGCCAGTTACACTCAAGGGTAATTGTAGCGCAATCAAGCACGCAGTCTTTTCTACGGACTCGAGAATGATAGCATCAGGATGCGCAAACGGAACCGTCTGTATCTGGGATACCGAAACAGCTACATGTCGTACCGAACTCACGGGCCATTCTGATGTGGTTACATCAGTGACCTTTTCTGAAAATAACCAGCTGGTAGCATCTTGCTCAAGAGACAAAACCGCCAAAATCTGGCATTTAGAAACGAATTCGTGTCTGAGAACCATAATCCATGATTCTCACCCCACGGCAGCGACCTTCGGGGCAGGCAACCACGTTCTCGTAACCGCAGCATTCGACAGCACCATCCAATTCTGGGGCATCCGGCAAGGCTTTTATTTTGCTTTCACACACCGTGGAGCATGCGCGCCGCAATGGAGCATCAAGTCGCTGTCATTCCCAGACAGACTGCATTTGGAGACTGACCATGGCCGCTTCCACTTGCCTTTTAGCGAGGCCGCCTTGCAAGGCCGCAAACAGCACACGCTATTCGCAACGTCCGAATGGGTTGTTCATAGAGGGCTACCGGTCCTCCATATCCCAGACGGACTAGAGCCGCTCTGCTCGACGCGGCATGGGAACACTATCTACTTGGGCCATAGGTCTGGATCGTGGACACTGCTTCGGTTCGATGACGACGGAAACCTGACGAAGTTCATGTTTCACCAGGGCGAGGGTTGAAGAGCGTGTTCACTTCGACTACACGAAAGCTGATTGGGCAGTTGGGCGTTGGGAGCTATTGTGAGATAAGGGGACATTTGCTTGTGCAATGAAAAGCGTACAGACTAAAGAACGTTTCGAGTTGAGGCTAGAGGTCAAGTACATACGTCTTCAAAGTCAGACCAGGATCGAAGTTACAACATAATTGTATCATATTTACATTCCTAGCTCCTGCCTCGTGGACGTGGCCTTAGCACGCTAAGCCCGTGAGGCTCTGCTCGCTTAGCAGAGGCATACCTACGCCTCGAATGCTGATTCGCTGGTGTGGACAGGGGTCTCAATGGAGGACCTCAGGCATCAACCATAAAGCGGTCTCGTGGCCCTAGACCTGTTTCCTCACCTTCCCCACACTCTCCGAATCTTATCTTTCGATCCTCACGTACCCTTATACTCTATTTGCCCTTCTTTGACCCTTTTGTGTTGACTTCCAACCGACGCTAACGGCTATCCTCATCTCCAAGTCGCGATGGCCGAAATACTCCCAGACGATATGTGGGCTTGCAATCTCCAAAGTCTGGAGTACTGCTACCCAAAATTCATCATGGATGAATCGGAGATCGATTTACCGTGGATATATGACTGCGGCGATAGGCCCGACGTCGACAGCTACAATACCGAGAGGACCATCCTGCCCATTGTGATGGCATCTCATCGCATGAGCAGATACGACCGCTTACATGTTGTGGATGAGTTCGAGGAGTTGTGGAACTCACAGTGCTACGATTATACCTCGACTGACGGACATTGGGTTCCTCAACCGCGAATCGCATACAAAAGCTCGGAAGATCTGAGCGGCACAATCGACTTTCCGTCGTTCCACACGCCGTCTGAGTTCGATTCGGGAGCGGTCGGCACTTTCCCACCCCATCATGGGCCATGGTCGCACCAACCGTACACCATGGATGATGGATGCTCTTCCAGCTCTGCCGGAACTTACTGCCAGGGCAATCTCAGCCGCCATGTACGAGCTCAATATACAGCACACTGTCCAGAGCGAGCTTCATGGATGTGTTGTGAATGTACAGAATACACAGACTCGCGTGAAGTTCTGACCGCACCAAGCAAGCACCGTCTCGGAGGCACGATCACGAGAGATATACTCGATCACTGTAACGACAAGACGCAGTGTACGTGTTGCAGTAACTGGATATGCTGTAATTTTCGAGGTCATCATGCGACGTTCGATGAAACTACGGTGTAATGACCGGATACTATGCAACCAGAGCGGTGGTAAGTCTTCTAGCACTACAACATCCATGCAATGAAGCTAATGCGAATCTATCAGGCTTATGATCATTGTGATTTCCTTTCTAAATTGCCGCAATTTTCTAGTACCGGTCCATATTTCTTTGCTCCAAGTCTTACCCGGCAAACTGCTTTCCTTCGGCGCCCAAATCGATTCTCGATCACACCATTCTCTTATTATCTTAGCAACAGGAGAGAGCAGTAATGCGTCCACGTCGCGCTTATACCTTGGTATTGATTTAGCATTGCGGCTACATTGAATCAATACCAAGATATAAGCGCAATGCAGAGATGGTCAAGCACACATGAGTGTATGCATCCGGCCTGGAAACTTGAACAACGACGACAAAAGCGGACCGCACAAACGTCTCATAACCGCAACGATGGCAGGCAATAAGACCATGGATGCGCAATGCTGGCAAGATACCCGTCCGGGATCACAAAGACGAAAAACTATAGTGAAGAATAACGCCTACCGACAAGTACACCAAGCATTGCGCACCTCGGCCTATACGTCCCTCTGCGCCTTTCCATCGAGAAGCTCAAACCATATCTAAATTCCAAACGAAGCAACGACTCGAGCAAGTTACTTAACCATTGCGAAGACCATCACATTTTACCTTCGGCCACACAACTGCAGCTTCCCTATCCAACGACTTACCGAAAAGAGCTAACAGACGACGATGGAGCCATTCTCAAATTCCCAGTTCAATATGACTACTCCCTCCATGCCGGAGCCTCCCATGGTGGTGTCCTTATTTGAAGTTGAAAAGGACCTCAACATCGAGTTCAGAAGATTTCTGGGAGACTGCCATCACGACGACACCCAAATCACCGAGGTGGATCCGCCAGTTCCATCGTGGTCTTCGTACGACTGTGCCGATGATATAGAGCACGTACAATCGCCTCTAGCAGAACACGTTTTCGATGCTCCTGCCACACCTACTCCTTCCATACCGGCGGCACGGCAATCTTGCGTATCAACGCCCATTGATCTCCCACTGATCAATTTACCTCCACCCACAATGTCCATAGATGGCACGGATACAGCATCAGACACTTCCTCGAGCCCGACAACACACAGCTCGCCCAACTCCGTTTTCACACCTACATCCCCGGCTTCCAGTTCCACAAGCCACAGATCACCCAGCTCCACCAACTCACCACCGCAATACTCGCTGTATCCGTACATCTGCTCCGACTGCGCCCTCACCTTTCGCACCAGCGGCCAATTAAACAAGCACCGAAATCTCAAGCACATAAAGCGCTTCTCGTGCTGCGAACCCAAATGCACCGCTGCATTCCATCTCACAGCCGACTTGAGGCGGCATGTGGCGAGCGTACATGCCGACAGATACGGCACGGTCCGCGTAGAATGTGTGGTGGCGGAGTGTAGGAAGAGCTTCACGAGGAGTGATAATATGGCGCGACATTTGAGGACGTGGCATGGGATTGAAGGGGAATAGTCATTGAGGGATTCAGATTTTGAGGTTGTTTCTTTATCTATTGTTCGGTTATGTTCTTGCTGTTTCTTTATCTAGCGAGCGGGTTATATTGGGAGGCGCAATTCTTAGATTTAGGGTGAAATGAATTTCTTTACACATTGATGACTATGTCCACATACTATGAGATGCGCAATGACTTTGAAGACTGTCTCGTTTCAATACATCACCATGAGTGAGAAGTATGTGCACTTACTGCGCAATGTTGAATGCCGTGTAAACATCGAGCGCTTGGTCGTATTAGATGCGCATTGCCCAATACTTTTAACACTACATGATCCAACGAGAAGCCAATGATTTTTCGCCCTAAGCACCGTCCGTGAGAGCCTTGCACCAGTTCTGCCAGATGATCTCATCTGCCCGACTCAACTTATAAACACGGCCCGCATAGCAATTCTTCTGAGCCCGTGCTTCTCTAAACAGTTGACGAATAAGCTCGTCGTCATTTGGGTACTCGTCACGGAATACAAATAAGCAGAACTTGGGACACTCTTGAGGCCATGAATCACACCGCTTTATGAGTATTGAATCTCCATTGTGATCGTCTAGGAAGAATTCTGGAGGGAGCGAAGAGCATTGCTGCGCTGGCTGATTGCTGCTTGATGCATGACGGTCCGGAGATGTAGGTATAGCAATATACTTTACAAGAGGTCCGTGCGGAAAGTTATAAGGGCATAGTCCCGCTGGATGTGAGGTATCTCTGATTATCCATCTGAGTCCATCTTCGGTTTGCAACAATAGCATGGTAGTGTGCTGCACAGCAGAAAACACTGAGGCATGGCCTGTAATTTGTTGCGCATCGACAATAGCCTCTTTTAGGTCATTGAAATCGTTCATCGCAGGTTCAGCATGGGGGTCCAAGAAGTGTTCTTGAAGTGTGCCTTCATTCGCCAGCATCCGCTCGGAAGAGAAGTGCTGCCATGTTATGCATGAAAGTCCCCTTCTAATCTGCCACGTGCGCCGATCAAAATATGCATGGAACACTATCGATACACGCAGCGGGCCTGGCGGGTTGAGATGGCACGGAGATTGAGCGCTTGGAATCCACAGAGCGGCGAGCTGAAGTAGTTGTTCTGAATGTACCAAGAGCGTGCTCTGTACGGGTGGTATGCTTCCGTATCCAGTGATAGTAGCTTCAAGGTCCTCGTAGCAGCCCTTGAAGACCTGGAATTCGTATTGTATGATGTTCGAATGCCGTATGCTTCCAAATTCAGTCCAAGCAGGAGCAGCTTCGTGGCCTTTTGCCCATTGGAGGAAGCTATGATCGCATGCTGGATATATCGCTGCGCGTCCTGATTGATCGATTTCTTCGGCCTCTGCCTCAGAGACAGAATCGCCGGACCCACCGATTGTGTCAGTCTCGCGGTCATCGATTTGCATTATGTCGAGTTCTTCAGGCTCGGGAGCCGGAGTCGATGCGGAGCACAAGGAGAGGGATGGGCGGAAACGATCAGTGGATGCAGGCGACATGTCTCGACCATATAAGAAAGACTCTTGGACTGCTTTTCGAACCGAAGGGCGGTAGATATCCCTTGCCCAAGATCAAATATAGTCGACGATCAGCAGAAGCTGCAGGGCGTCATCTTGACGTTGGATTGTCCCTTCCCACAGATCGTAGATTTTCTGAAAGCCTGATCAGTGCGACTGAATAAACAAATGCGAATAGTTAACTCACTATAGGTGCTCTAGAGTCATCATGAGTGCCCACATGCAAGCGCCATTGCTCCCCGCGGTATGCGAAGAACCAGACTAAGCAGGGCTCGCTAGAAGAAGCATCATCTTGGAGGTCCTTTTGAGCCAATAGTAATCTTCTGACAACAAATGCAGTTTGACACTGGATTGCACGGAATCCCGGAGCATCTTGTTCCCTCTTGGCCTCTACGACAAGGAATGGCAACATGATCTCGCGACCGGTAATCGGGAAAAGACTTGTGTCGTGGGGTATTCGTGCACCACTTCGAAGTCCTACAACACGGTCTGGCGTCATGGACAGGCCGAATTGATCAAGGTTGTCGACGGGTGCATGGCTCAAGGCTTGGTCTTTCGCAAAATCAAATATTGCGCGACTCTCTTCGTCGCTTGCAGCATGATCAGTCTGCGAGTCGCAACACACTAGGGGTATACGCACCTATCATCCCCCGCAGGCTGTATGACCGCAGAACTACAAAGGCACATTCGACGCCGGAGCCTCTTCGCCTCGAGCTCAGCTTGACGATGCAGTGATCCAGCCTCATGATCTGCTCTCCATACCTCATGGCGACATTTCTTACTAGGAGTCGAAGTTAGTCGTGTAACAACATAGATGCGAACACAATTCTGACCAAATAACCGGCTCGAAGAATCTTTGCAAGACGTAAGGCTCACATTCTCGCCATGTAGATTCATTTGTGTTCACATCATCGAGTAAGTGATACGCCAATTCTCTGAGATGGTTGACCCTCTTCTTGAATTCGCTGCGCCGTTCTCGGGGAATGGTTCGATCTGCCTTGTATTCATCATACCAGACTCGGGATATGCTGCGTATTGCCTGGAAGTGGTGCGCATATCTCTCAGGCCAACTTTTTCGCGGAACTGGACCTTCGAATCGTATTCCATGTTCGCGGATCAGTGCGCGCAGCTCTCTTTTGGCAACTTTTGGTTTTCGTGGTGGCATGAGTGTCGGCGGTATGATGATTTTCCGCTAGCAACTAGTTCTATATACGAGGACATAGGACGCAGACGACTGTGATGCCCCTATTGACTTTGCATGAACTGTGGCTTTATCTTGCATAATACTATGCCGAATGGGCGCGTAGAGCAGGCAGTAGCGCCCTAATGCGAGGTACTAGTCTCCGCACGG
The DNA here is from genome assembly GCA_001748405.1 of Paraphoma sp. B47-9. Taxonomy (NCBI): domain Eukaryota; kingdom Fungi; phylum Ascomycota; class Dothideomycetes; order Pleosporales; family Phaeosphaeriaceae; genus Paraphoma; species Paraphoma sp. B47-9. The sequence goes on from BCLK01000044.1 coordinate 109,253, forward strand.
GCGCAAGGCTGAATTTCAACACCTCCAAGCTCAACGACTACCGTGCACGCAAACGAGATCATCGTCAATTGATCGCTGCGGGAGGAAGCCTTGCGGAACAAAAACCTAGTTGAAAAATGTGGCTCGGATGACAGTCCTTGTTGTTGCATCTCTTCCGCTTCTGCTAACCACTTCTGGTGACAAGAGCGGGGGAACTTACCAATCCTTGTACCTTCAAGTAGGCTGTGAGGCCTGATGCAATCGGAGCCTTGATTTGTGTCTGTCCATCAAGGACTTCTTCATCTTGAGATGTCATTTCCCCGCGGTCGAACCGTAAGAGCCTGGATGAGTTCTTGAAGTGTTGAATTGCTTAGATCTGGTGAGTCTTGTGGATCAATGTGACCTGACACGATCCTCACTAGGTCTTTCAAGTCGCGAGATACCCCAAAGGCTTCAACGCTGGTCGATCAGCTTGCTTTCACTCTAGACTGACAATCTCGGCTATTGCGTGTCGCAGCTCTCGCAATATACCCATGTCAATGTTCCTGTTCCATCCTGAAACACTTCGCGCGAAGTGACATTTGGGAATCTTGTGTCTTGTTTGATGTTATTAGATGTCGTAAGCGCGATACTGCGATGGTGTAGTCAGTGGTGGGCTGGGGCATAATAGGCAAGTTTAGGCGAGCGGCTCTCCTCCGAAGCGCATCGTGAACTTTTTTGCGACATTGACGTCTGCAATTCCCGACGTCCCGCCATGATGCCGCAAGCAAATGAGGGCGATGAAGCCTCACGATCGAATCGTCCATCGCAGCAGGCATCCTCTCGCAGCCTCTTTACCGTACCCGCACCGATCAAACAGCTTTTCGACCAGTTCCCACTGTGCACCTACCCCCTCAACGAGCTCCCACAACGTGCGCCACGCGATCGCGATGCACACGTGCTCTATGTCTTTGCTTCAGATACACAGGCGCTGAGAGGTGCGCCTTCATACAACCCAGCGTGCTTGAAGTGGCAGGTACGAAGCCTGTATGACGTAGTGGTGGCTGCGACTCACACCATGCCAGGCATACCTCAAGTTCTCCAATGTAGAATACCGATTAGCAGCAGCGAACAATCACGCATCACCAAGCGGCGCTCTTCCCTTTTTAATACCCGCATCTCCAGAGCCATACAAGCATATACAGCCCGTGCCCTCGGGGAAGCTGCAACGATGGGCTATCAACAACAGCAAAAAGGCGATAGAGGAGCCTGAAGACCTGCGATATGAGGCGTACTTGTCCCTTCTTGATCATCGGATACGGCGAGCATGGGTCAGTTGAATTGGACAAACTCTTTGGCCAAGCACTGATGAAGCCAGCTATACTGCATTTACCTTTCCTCAAACTCGACCACCATAGCCGAACCACTCTACATCCTCCCAGCATCCAGCAATCCTTTCGTCCGCCTCTCGATCGCCCGCGAGCTGCGCTTGGCCGCCGAACAAGAATTGCTGAAATTCTCGCCTGTCATTTTTGCCGACGCACTGTACAACCAGGCAGCAGACGCGTTCGCAGCACTGGAAACATTGCTGGGCAAAGACGATTGGTTCTTTGGTGCATCTGGGCCTGGTCTATTTGATGCAAGCGTCTTTGCGTACACGCATCTCTTACTGGACGATAAGCTCGGCAAGGGTTGGCTAGACACGCGTCTGCGTGACGCGCTAATGTCGCGAAAGCGCCTGACCACGCATCGGAACCGCGTTTTGAATAAGTACTTTCCCGAGCAATCCTAGCTCGCTGATTCTCAGCGTTGCAATGGCTTGAACAAACGCCTATTTGATTGTATGCCAACTCCGCAAAGGGCGGCAATACACTGTGATTGATCCACCGAAGGGCTGCGCAAGCTCATTGCGACTCGCGGTGAACGCAACTGTTGCTCAAGCTGCCGTTTTTGGGTGTGGCGGACGCCGTCTCTGCACTTAGCGAACCGAAACAGCACGGTTGCAGCTGTGAGTCATGGTGCGGGAAGCTGCACGACATGCTACCCAGATAGGAAGTGCGGAATGGCGAATAAGGCGTGGGGAAGAGTCATCGGCCGATATATATTCCGCATCAGGCACCCATCGAGAACGGCGTCAAAACCTCAGGTTCATCACTCAAAGCTTTCGCGACGAGCTTAGCACGAGCGGGGTACGCCAGTAGCCTGATCCGCCACACGAATCTACTGCTTCGCCAATCAAACACTACTTCCCATTCCACCTCCTCAGTCGAAACATCTCCTCACTACAGCCACAAGCAAGTCAATCGCCAACATGACACAACCGTCGTCGGTCAACATGACATTTGACACATCGCTTGTGGATCTGAACCCCAATGCCTCCTTCTCAACCACCGAATCAGATCCCTCGGACTTTGGCGTACCAAATACCTCCGTCAAGACTCCGACGATACAACCACAGTCACTATTCGAAGAGCAAAGTCAGGCAACACCCAAGCCCTCACAGACCATCCCACAAGGCCTGAATTCACCGCCACCGAAGGCGTCCACACCTGTCCAGCACATTGCCACGCAAGATGCATATGACCAATGGGCTTCAGTATACGACTCTGATGGCAACATGCTGCAAGCGATTGACAATATCGAACTTGTCGAACTTCTTCCAACATTCTGCAAGCAAGCACTTGATGACACTCCCACTGCAACTATTTCCTTCCTCGATCTAGGCTGCGGAACTGGTCGCAATACGATCAAACTGCTTGGCTTTGCCTTACCAGCGGGAAGGGACAGCACTGTCATCGGTCTTGACTTTAGCAAAGCCATGCTGGACGTTGCTGCGCGGAAACTGACAGGCTTCCAGCAAGACAGAACAAGACTGGAATGCTGTGATTGTTTTCCTACAGTCGCGAACCCTTCCGAATCACCACTCCCAGCAGTTTCGGGTCTCAAGCCCGTGAACGGAGTCATCAGCACACTTGTGCTTGAACACATCCCTGTGGCCGACTACTTTGCAACCTTGTCATCACTCTTACTGCCAAACGGGCTTGCCCTCGTCACCAACATGCACAGTGACATGGGCGCGAAGTCGCAAGCTGGCTTCGTTAACGAACAAGGCGTCAAGGTCCGGGGATCGAGCTTCGCACACACGGTTCAAGAAGTAGTCGATGCGGCGCAACGAGCGGGCCTAGAGGTCTTGAGTGTAAAGGAGAGAGAGATGAGGGAGGCCGATATTAAGAGTGGTACGGTGGGAGAAAGAGGTTGGAAGTGGGTTGGGGTGAATGTGTGGTATGGGATTGTCCTGAGGAAGAAGTGATAGAGTGGGAGTTGTCGAGAAGTGGAGGAGCGAGAAAAGTAAGGAATAAAAGTTCATGCCATTCATGCGAGTCTGCTACTACTAGAGCCATCATGGCAGCATTTAATACATAGCGAATACGCGACTTATGCAGGTTGGCGACACGGTCAGAGGCCGTACTCCAGGTTCAGTGCTGACGTAATCAACCTGTCAACTGGCAGTTACCACCCAAGTCGTCTCTTCTTCGTCCGCAACAATGAGATCTCCCATATTCAACTACTTTCAAGCTTATTACCCCTGCCGCGGCCGCCACGAGGCTTATTTGAGCTTCGTGATGCCTACTGTCGAACGATGCGGCTGAGTGCATGCAGTGTACAGGCTGCGCCACTGCGCCTGCTCTGCCTTCTCCCGCAACGTTGAGCCTTATGAAAGCAGCCGTGCAGCCCATAGTCCTGCCGTCGACACTCGCTGCTCTCGCCTCAGGTAAATACCATACTGAGACTGTACATCAAGCACCGCTTTCATGTGATCTTGTGCGTCCAAGTCACCTGCACGACAAACGTGCGCAATGGCCTCAATCAGCAAGTTCAGTACCGCGCTCCTGTCTGTCCCGAACGAGATTACTGTTGCAGCCGCGAACTTCAATCTCAATTTCTCGCTCATGAAGGTGGAGGCTCCACCGGAGTTCCACGGTTTGCGCGATGCGCTTTCCCAGGCACGACGCCGCGAGGCTGAAGAAGGAACACAGCACGTGACAGCACGATGCCTTGGAGCCCTTTTCGAAGCGATCATTCCTCCCATCCCACGCCTGTCCACTGCATATGGGAAACGTGTTTCTGAGCTATCAGGACAGTTAAAGACGCCACAGCTAGCTGGAATGTTCGCTGATCGAGCAGGAGCGGACGGTACTTCTATCTGGGCGGCTGCTACTTCGGGACAACATGCACTTGCAATGCACTTGCTCTCTTGCATGCTGTCACGAATCTGGAAGCCTGCCGAAGCAACGTCGTTGTGGGTGGAATTGGTCGAAAGACGCAAACAAGAAATCCTGAATGCGTACAGTGATTCGACTGCCACTGGTATATCTTCAATCATGGCAGCTCAACAATCGATCACTCGCGACCAACTCGCCGCGTGGGACGCAAGTACAAGGGCGTGGCTACAATCCGCCGACGCTACCAAGCGGTTTGCCCAAACCCAGCTTATGCTCATCATCAATAACGTTCGCATGCCTGTGAACGCAAAGAAAGATCCGTACGTCAGTGTCATTGACGCGTGGAAATCCGGGATGAACACGATGGAGCGGCTCATCTGTGGAATCCCGCAACGAGTACAGGACGGCGCGATCCTCCTAGCTATGAGCTCCTGGCACCTGTATCCCAATATGCAAGTCTTGTCAGAATGCAGCAAAGATATCAACTTTGGGGACGAGCTTATGGCTTGCTCTATGCTTACAATATCGACTTTCGGTACGAGCGACGACCGTGACGGTGTTTTCTGGTCACTCCCGCTATCACGAATGCGATACTACTCACCACCCGTCATCAGTGAACGCAGCATCGGTTCTGAAACGTCCCGTATAACTATGGAAGAGTTTCAGATCGTATTCCTAGGCTCATTCGTGGGTAGATGGAGGAGCGTCTGTAACGATGAGGTCAGATGCTGTAAATTCCTTGTCCGCCTTCAGGAGACTTACCATAATGCTTCAAGTGATATTCCTGCGTGGTTCGAACTGCTTGCTGCTGCAGCTTCACGCGTGTTGAATGCGAGTGGCCATCTGCGGGCGCAGTATCACAAGCTTCTGAAGTTGGGTAGTCGACGATGCGTGAGTTTCATTCACGGACCTGCTATGAACCTTCCGGCATTCTTCGGCCTGGAGCACTTCAATATCTTGGTCCACGCCCTTGGAAACACTGAAGATTGCATCCGACTTTTGCGTGGCGCTACCGAAGCTCGCAAGACCACTGCTCAAGTATCCATCATTCGCTATGCGAATCGACATCAAAGAGAAGGTTTCCAGTTTGCATCAGCGATACCTCAAAAGCGTGGCTCATTCAAAAGACCAGCTGACCAGACTGAAGTGCAGAGCGCGGGACATCAACGCTTCGTTATCGGCCGTCATGTGCAGGGAAGATCATGCTGCTTTGGAGACGAGTCTTGTGGGTGTTCTGATTCAGCATCTGTCAGCTGTATCTGCAGGGGGAAAAACGCACTGTGCACGGCCCTTTGCCATCCTGACGGGAATATGTGTTCTACAGCACCCATTCCTCTGCCCATGGACTGTCTCAGTGCTAGATGCAATGAAGAACCCAAGCGAAATTGTGAGAAGACCGAAAAATGTGCAGGTTGTTTCAACCGAATGGAGACACGTAGGCTCGAGGAAGAGGGGGAAGAGTCCATTTTAATACAGCCCGATGCTCTGGACGAACTCGATCAGCAGCAGTTTAAACTACGTCGGCATCACGAAAGCGAAAGCTCTTTGTACGCATTGTGGTTCGGCAACGAGAGCATTGCCGCCGTCTTCCGTGTCATCGACTCTCCAACATGCGATTCCTATTGCCGAAGTGGTGCCGATTTACCTACAGCCACTATTGAAGAGATCGAAAGTGCGATCTCTTCACCATCATTCAATCCATCAGAGCTTGACCTGGATACGTGTTGCGGTATGTGGACGAACCAAGGATACGAGCAAATGATGAGCTCTTTAGACGCTCTGCTATTCGCTTCCAAGATCTATGCTTCGATGGCCGACTCCACTGTGTCCATAGAGGTCATGAACAGCCCCATCTACAAATGTTCATGGTCGTTGTCAGCCATGTCTGATGGTGATATTAGGGATCTATCGGCGGACATGAGGTGCCATGTGAATTCCCTGACCTGGAACAAGTCAACGGGACATTCACGACGTTATATTCTCGATCAGGCTAGAGATCTGAATCAGGCTCAAGACCGCAATACCTCATTGAGACGTGCCTTTGTATGTATTGCGTGGTTTGATTCGGGCGAATTCGACATAGCGATGGATCACATGAACGGCGTCATGGCTCTGGCCAACGGGGACTCCATCTTTGTCGCGTCACGTCTACTTGCCGACCCTTCCATCACGACGTACGACGTGCCAGTTCGCAGAGTATTTGGTAATCTCGGACGATCGGAACTATGCCTTCTAGTTCCGCCAGCGGATCCTAGACTTGCAGAACCAGACTTGCGCTCCTGGCAGCAAGTCAATCACTGCGACTTTGACGGACAATTTCAAGACTGCTTCACTAGCACGTCATTGCATCTGAGCTTCACAGACTCCGAAGACACAATGTACCTCGGTAATCGCGGGCTTCGTGATCGACAAGTCGTCTTCGTGGAGGCACTTGTGTCCATTGACGACCGCGGCCGTAATATTGGTGATCTTGATATCATGGCTATGTTCGGCAAAGACTCATTCTCGATTCAAGAGAAATGCGCACACTCTCATGAGCAAAAAGTAAACTACCGCAGCCATGCCCAGGGACAGAGTCTCACGGCTCTTGATTGCTGGGAAGAGTTTTTGGATCCGCCACAATCCACAGCCATCTTTCGAGCAGCGGGGAACTGGCAAGCACGGCTCGGAGCGGCAGCCGCAGCAACACAAATGGGCAAACGAGTTCTTGTGTTGCCGACAAAGGCCTGTTTGTACTGTTTGGGAGCTTCGGGGTTGCCGGCTTGCGACGTGATCATTGCATGAATCCCGCGGCCTTGCACTGGATGACTTGAAGTTGCTTTCTTTGCTCTTTCGGGCCTTGGGCGGGCATAATGATTATAATTCAAGACATTCTCAGTACGAGCGCTTGATTACGATATAACTAAATATGTAAACATGAGATGTGCTTCTTCCTACTACTGTCACTGCCAGGTTAAGCCGAGGCGCCAGTGCCCAGAGTGGTATAGCGCAAACTCCGAGCCGCGGACACGGCATTACACCTGGCGTCTTATCGGTCTCAGGTTAACTCCCACCACTCTCTACTCTTTCCCGTCTCACCTCCACCGACAGAAGAAAAGAAAAATTATCTCTAACTCAAGCGGTATTTCTTGACATCTGCAAACAAGTAATAGGGCATTGAATGCGTTCGTTCCGATGGGTTCCAAAACACCAAATGATCACCAGCGTGGTCCGGATGGTATGCATAAATTTCGATGGTTCGCTCGGTACCCCGCTAATGATGCGAAGGGTCATCTACAGGCGCTGCCATCGCCGCGACTAATCCACCCAAGCCGGCCGCTGCTACTGGACTCCATGAGGGCGCTCTTGAGGGTCAAGACGAAGATGGAGACGACGATGAAGACTCACAGAATGGAAGCAACATGAAGACTGACGGGAAGCCTAATAATGGTAAGCAAGCATAGCATTTGGATTAGTGCGTCCACCTAACTCCAAAAGGCGATAAGAAGAAACGCAAACGCAACAAGAAGAAGACCAAGAAGGCTTCCGGAGGCGCGCAACAATCGACTCCTCCGCGCGTCGCTCTGGCCGACGTCTTTGGGGACAAGCCATTCCCACAAGGAGAATTGGTGGAGTACGCAAACAAGGATGATAACCTCCAGCGTACTACAGCCGAAGAGATCCGCCACATGTCTGCTGTGACCAACATGGACGACGACTTCCTCCGTGACTATCGCAAGGCTGCTGAAGTTCATCGTCAGGTACGCCAGTACGCTCAGGGCATTGCTAAGCCTGGAGTCTCCATGACTGAGCTTGCTAATGAGATTGATGATGGCGTCCGAGCCCTTATTGGCCACCAAGGGCTTGAGACTGGAGATGCACTCAAAGCTGGGTTGGCATTTCCGACAGGACTATGCCTCAACCACATCGGTGCGCACTGGACGCCTAATGCTGGTGCTAAGGAAGTCACACTTCAGTACAACGATGTGCTGAAAGTCGACTTCGGAGTGCATGTCAATGGTAGAATCGTTGACAGTGCTTTCACCGTGGCGGCAAACTCGGTTCACAACCCTCTGCTCGAAGCTGTACGGGCGGCCACCAACACTGGTCTCAAGGTATGCGAAGTTCGACTCAAATTTAATCTCATACGATCACTCACACATCCTTAGGAAGCCGGCATCGATGCGCGCATTGATCACATCAGCGGCGAGATCCAAGAGGTGATGGAGAGCTACGAAGTCACCCTCAACGGCAAGACCATCCCAGTGAAAGCCGTGAAAAACATCACTGGCCATAACATCCTGCGCTACAAGATTCATGGCGATAAGCAAGTCCCGTTCATCAAGACCAAGACGTCGCAGCGCATGGAGGAAGGCGATATCTTCGCTATCGAGACATTCGGCAGCACCGGCAAAGCTTACCTCAGAGATGATGTCGGTGTGTATGGGTATGGTCGTAAAGAGCATGCCAATACTGCCGGGCTTCACCATGCGTCTGCCAAGGCGCTGCTAAAGACTATTGACGAGAATTTCGGTACTCTCGTGTTTGCTCGTAGGTATCTCGAACGTCTGCCAGGTGTTAAGAACTATCATCTCGGCATGCGTTCGCTTGTCAACGCTGGTATCGTGGAGTCGTATGCTCCGTTAGTAGATGTGGCGGGCTCTTATATCGCGCAGTTCGAACACGTAAGTTGGAGGACAAAATTAAGCAAAGAAAAGGTTACTGACTATTGATAGACTGTGCTACTTCGTCCGAACTGCAAAGAAATCATCTCTCGCGGGGATGACTACTAAGACGTGTGATGCATCTTGCATTCGTGCTAGAGACCGCTCAAGTTTGACTCCAACAGTCGCGAGCCTAAACCGCCTGGTATTCAACATGCCAGATCAAGACTTTACAGTGCATCTAAACAACCTTTCATTAACACAAATTTGCCTCTATATGAAGTGTGCACTATCCTTCCTTTGCTCTTCCACAATGACCCAATCCTCCTCTTGAACAGTCTTCTTATCCTTACGCGGCTCAGGATACTTCTTAATATGATCATACGCCCACCTCGCCTGCTCATCCAACACCGGCGGCACCCTCCCCTTCCCCTCCAACAACGGCAATCCACTAAACTCATAAAACCACCTAAACCACTCCATCGTCTCGCCACTATCCCATAAAATCGTATGAAACGTCCTATGTTCCCTCTTCACAAGCTCCACCCTATTCTTCTCCCACTTTTCCATTTCCGATGCACTCGGTAGTGGATGCGCGTTTCGTCCAGCGAATAGTCTCGCCAGTGCGATCGCTTGGTATTCGAATGAGCGAAAGGTTAATACGCGCGGTATACCCACGATCACTAGACTTGTCGGAAATCTCGTCGAAATAGTGTGTTGGTAAAATCCCTTCAATCTTCCTTCGGAATAATCATACAGTGGCCCTCCATTCTTCTCCTCGTTCCAGAATGGGAAAGAGGGTTTATACCCCGTGCAATAAATCACGGCGTCAATATCCTCCAGCACGCTTCCGTCCTCGAATACAATTGCACCCGTCGACGCAATGTATTCGCGAATGATGGGTTTCCAGACTACGCCTGGCGGAGCCGTATCGCCGTCCCATCGCGATTTCGAACGTCGGGACTGAAATACGGGGCCAGCGAGCGCGTTGGATTGGACGAGTTGCGTGGTGATGTCGTGGCCTGAGGCGGAGTTGCCGATGACAAGGACGCGTTTGTTCGTGTATGTTGATGGCGTGCGGTAGTGCTTTGAGTGTGTGATGCGGGTGGGGAAGGCGGAGATGTAGGATTCTAGACCTTTGACTTGTGGGACCTTGTACGCTTTTAGCTTCCTTCATCGAAGAACAATGAGAAACATGCGGGATGAAATGAGATGGAATGGAATGGGTCGAGGACATGATATGAAATTGTGAATAGAGAGGGACTTACAAATGGAACGGAATAATGTCCATTCGCCAACACGACAGCATCGAATTCTTCTTCCCACCATACATCTACTTTCGCAATCGGATCGTATCGCCGCAAAACTAATTTCCAGCCTTCTCGCCCTTCCAGACGGCTGAGGTCCTCGACAGTCGTGTTCAAGACGAGATAGCGGTCGAGTTTGTGCCGCGAGAAGTAGTTCTCGACGTATTGTTTGGGGATCCAGTGTGGTGCAAAGGGACCGTATGCAAAGCGGTGGTCCGAAAAGGACATGATTATGTCTGGAACGTTTGTACTTTGCGCATGTAAGATAAATGACATAAAGTGCTACTTAGGTAGATTGGAACTCACGTGAGGTCCTGGTATATTGGCGTCTTGTCATAACGTTGTTGCGTCGTTGGCGGTCGTGTTGCAGGTAATTCGGACGGCGTTCGCAACGGTGGGTCAGTCACGGTCGGATTCTCGCCTGGTTGAAGGCGAATTGGTGGGCCTGGGTCGGCATCGTATATCCTGCGCCCCGTGTTAGTCTACGTAAGAATGCTGCGATCGTCACGTGATGATGTGAAGACCGCAGGTGAGTAAGTACCATGTGCCTCCTGCACTTTCTCGCCGTTCAAATACTTTAATGGTATCGAAATAGTCTTCTGAAGCTAGTGCAGCAGCAGTCGCAGCACCTTTTCGCCGTTAGCTATCTGGCGTCGCGGAGGCTTCGGTGGAGGTACCTGCTGCCCCAGCGCCGATGACAGCGACTGATTTTATTTGTGACTTAGACATCACTTGAAGCGATGGGTACGCTTGGCGTATACGCACGAGCTTTGTTGTGTAGAGACGAGACTTCCGATATTAAGAGAACAATTTACTAGCTCTTTTCCTTCATCTCAAACAAAAGGTACGTAGGTCCAAAGGCTGCTGATTATTAATTGCAACTTGCCATACACAATCGCCTCGTGTAGGATGGCGACCACTTCGCCAAGGTCTAAGACTGGTGACGAGATTGAAGATTAGCGTACTGCTGGTTCCAACAGCTTTCGATATATGCTCGAACATCATGTCTGTCTCTGAAGATGAGCTGCGGTTCAGTCCCACGAAGTTACGCAAAGTCGAACGTGAAGCACGCAATTCGCTTCGGATAAGCATCCGGAGTCGAAGGAGAGCCCCCTGTCCTGCAGGTCTAACTGGCGGGCGGCTGATTGGCTGCAAGATTCAAGCTGGCTCGGGACCTCTGCGGGAAGCTCGAGCGTGGCCAAAGGAGTTTAAGCCACACCAAAGGAGCTTAGACAAGACGCTAGCTGCATGCACTAGCCCCATTCTTCGGCCAGCGTGGGCATGCTTGTCTTGTTAGAGTATGCCTCCAACCACAACTTACATGGTGATGATTTCTGTTGCGCGTATCAAAACGCGGCAGGTAGCAGTTCTATTCTTCGCGCATCCGACACACTAGTCAGCACTCTCTATTTCAGTGCTGCTGCCGTGGCTGTTATGGCCGTGCGGTCGTTGTGATTGTTCTAATGCCGCGAGCGTGGGCTGCACTCTGCTTACGTCTCACAGAGAGAGATCGTCCTGACCATCAGAACACAGTCAAAGTCACGCACATGACGTGCGAACAGCAGTACAACAAGACAAACTGCTTATCATAATGTATTCCGGCCGACACGGAGGAACCAAGGGAATTGAGGACGGCATTGGAAAGCGTGTGTTGACTTGCCCTGTATAGTTGAAGGCCCATCGTAACCGCCGGAACATGGATGATTCGCGTGAAATGTGGAAGCAAGATCAGTGCGGCTCCTGCGACGACGTGCGCTGGGCTAGGGTAGTGATTTCGTTGCGTACCATCAGTGTCGGTGTCAGTTCACGCTCTGCGCGAACGTCATCTGGGGTTAAAGCGGCAGAGCTGCTGGGAGGCAACGTGAAGTAGCAATTATCAGAATCCTAGTCGCTCAAGTTTTCGCGTGGGTTCATCTGAGGCAGTAGTAAACCCCAACTTCGAACACTCAGGACATGTCGACTTACACCGGTAATGCTGGCCCACATCCCGGTGCCCAGCGTGGCCAGAGATGAATATGTAGCATGTGGAGAACACGCCCTGACCTGAATGCTAGCGTTATGAGAGCGAGAGGTGGGTTTTGGTACTCAATGTCTTGACTTATCGAAGTGAAGCTTCCAAAAATGTAAGGAAAAGCGATGCCGCAGCCTTACAGGAATCGGAAGCTGATCGCCCGCCTTGGTGCACGTCATGGTAAATTAACATCAGTCACGATAGTTTCGCTTAACAATAAGCGCAGATAGTGCACCGAATTCAATTCCTATTTCATCTATTTAGGCTCTTGATACCGGAAAGACATTACACGAAGCCGATAGCCGAAAGATAGTCTCAAGATTTAGCGTTGACCAGTGCAAGATATAAATCAACGCATCTTGTACCCCGTATCAGTTGCTACTTTCTACAACGACCAAAAATGCATTCCCTCGGATTTCTAAGCGTCGCCCTCAGCTTAACATCTGTTAACGCGCATGGCTACCTCAAGAGTGTAGAAGTGAAAGGCGTAAGCTATCTAGTAAGTAGGAACAGCACGTGTCGAAGTATCTGCTAACTAGTTTAAAGGGGTTCCAGATCAATGCCGACAAATACGTCAAACCAACGCCGGACCGTTACGTGCGTCGCGTCGAGACCTCTGGACCTGTACCTGATTTCACTACTACCAACATTACTTGTGGTACCGGCCTAAATCAACCAGCAGTATTATCTGTACCTGTGAACCCGGGCGACAAGATTCTACTCAAGTGGGATCAATGGGGGTCGTCGCACTCTGGCCCAGTCATGAACTACCTTGCAGACTGTGGCGGTAACTGCCAAACTTTCAAGGGCGAGACTGGCACTCCGTGGGTTAAGTTTGAGCAGATGGCCTACGACCTTACAAAGTCTCCGCCATGGGGATCAGATTTCCTTGCGAAGCAAGGCGCGTCCTGGACCGTCACGCTTCCTAATATCAAGCCTGGCGAGTACCTTCTGCGTCATGAGATCCTAGGACTGCACGTCGCAAGAGATCGATTGGGCGCGCAATTTTATCCCTTTTGCGTGCATTTAAAAGTTAGTGGAGGTGGCACGAAGACGCTCCCTTCTGGAATTGCGCTCCCTGGCGCGTACGATCCAGACGACACCAATGGCATCCTCGTGCAGCTGTGGAGGGTCAACTCAGGCAAAGTTAATTACACTGCACCTGGAGGGCCGGTCAAGACCATTTGAAGAGGATTCGGGCATGCGGAGAGCAGCCCGGCGGTGCCAAATCGCTATGGGACCGAGCAATCGTTCACTGCATTGATTAGCCATGTGACTAGAATACATGACATCTTCAATCAAATTGAGCCATGTCCTGTGTGAGAGGAGCGTGCTGGTCTATACTCTTACTATGAGAGGCACTGCAGCTAATATTGCCACGTTAAATCGACCAAGAACATCTACACTTTGTATCCGTGCCAATACCTCATCCACAATCCCAAAAGTCATGACTTTTGTGCCTTTTGTGTCTTGTATGGCCACTTTACTTGCGTCTCAAAAGGTAGAAAGGTATAATCGCAAGCATACCCAGAGTAACAAGCATAAACATGATCATGTAGACCTGTAACCATCCACTCGAAGATATCCAATCCACTGCAGTATACAAGAACAAGAAGGCGACGAGATTCTTGAAGACATTAATGGAAACTAAGCACTCCGCCGCCGCTCTGGGGTAGCATTCAACAACATAAGTGATGGCAATATTAGGAGCGTAGATCGTTCCAAAAGATACTATTGAACGTTAGCATAGCCACTCGATCGAGTGGGAGAGCAAACACACTCATTCCGAAACCGAAAGCGATGGCAATCCAATGCAGCTGTTGCGAGCATGCGAATGCCACGAGGATGCACCCAGCTGGTGCAACAAAAGAGAAAGGAATCATTGCGAGTAGTCGCTGCTCTGGGTACACGTTGCCCTTTTGTTTGCGAATGACTGCCGCGGTGATGATATCTGCGAGGTATCCGCCCGTAAAACAGCCGAAGATGAAGCCAATTATGGCAGCGATCTGAATCAGTCCTACGCCGCTTCCGGAGAACAAGTAGGGCGGAGCCATAAGCAGGCTTGGGAATGCGAAGCTAAGACCTTGTGAGCATGGCTTCTGAGCCTGGTTTGGTTGGCCTTGCTCACATGAGGATGACCTGGGAAGCAAGGCTAGTACCGTAGATGTATACGGCAAGCAAGACACTAGGTCGTAAAAGCATCTTCATGGGTAAGATAGACAGCTTGAGAAAGCTAGCGTCCTGATTGATGGTGATGATTGCCGAAGGCTTCCAGATGGAGCTCCATGGCTTCTTCACAACGCTGACGTAGTGCCGTGAGGCGTCTTCGATTTGGACCATGTCTCCCTTTCCGTTCTCCATGCGCGCACTTGTTGCGGTTGATATTGGAACTTGTGTGACGTGAATTTCTGGACGGTTGAAATTCGACTCTGGGTAGCAGAGGTAGACGGCCACAAAATTAGCACCCGCAAGAGCCGCGCAGACCCAGACATAATCTCTCCATCCACCGGGGCTGTATTCGATGATGTAAGATGCCACGAGAGGCCCGATGGCGGTTGCACTAGATATCAGAATGGTGTAGCTAATGAAGCGTTAGCATGGGTGCATGTCCATTTCGCTAGTTTTGAACTTACCCTGACATCATGGCTGCGCGCTCATGGAAGAAGAAAATATCCGAAACAATGCTGGGAACAATGCTCTACGAAGATGTCAGCATTTAGAGTATCCTGACAAGAACGACAAGGACGCTTACCTCTCCTGCTGCCGATGCGAATCCCGAAAGAGCTCTCGCGGCCAACAGGCCGCTGTACGTCGTTTCTTTCGCGGTCCATATGAGTGCGACGAAGAGCATCAGCATGGAAAGAAGTAGAGATGCACGATTGCCATATTTGACCCCAAGTGGTACCCATAAAAGATTGCCGACCCCAAGCAAGAGGAAGTTAAGCTGATCCTACTATTAGCGATCGTGTTCGAAAGACACCCCGCCTTGGAACTCACTGTCATCAGGTTGTTGATTTCGCTGGCAGATTTATGGAGTTGCATTTCAAGGACCGGAGTAGCAACCGAGAATCCAGCGCCCGCGAAATTCGCGGTGAAGTTAAAGAATGCGGTCGCCCCAAGTGCTATCAGTTTGAGGCTTCGAGGCCATCGTAATGGATCTCTCTCGTCGTCGGTCGGAGGGGGAAGTAGAGGCAGTCCATGCTGTCTCGTCGTGATGTGCTGCAACGTGTCTACGCCTGTGGCTTCCTCGGAGGACATATCTGGGATATGGCGCTAAGTATGAACGCAAAGAGTGAATAAATTGGGATTCAGAATCAGGAGACAATTTGTGAGTGCTTTGATTGTAGGTGGTGCAGTAGAGATGACACTAATATACCCCTTAGGCTTGGCCTCGTGGGCTGGAGCTCGAACAAGCAAGGACGCGCCGCGCGTGCGTACAGAGGCTGTTTCCCCACACATACTTCCCCAGAAACTCTGGCATGCGCCTATTCATCCCAGGTTAGTGGTAGTATAAGTGAAGAGCCGCTTCAACTGCCATTTCGACATTTGCGGAAGGTTCCGGAAAGTAAGTAGCTGAGCCGGGGAGTTAAGGCTTCGCGCCCAAAGCCCAGAATCAAAAGCTCGCCTCTTTAGAATTGTCCCAGTGGGTCATTCTTCCAGATTCATTTGTGCGTCAATCGTCCTGATACTCCCTCTTGCACCCACGTTCGTGGTAATCAGCGCTTTTGAAACTCTTATTTTGATATTGATTGGCGCTTTTCTGGCCTGTGCGCTTCAATTGCGTAGATCCCACGATTCTTTCGAAGCATGACTCCAAAACTCGACTACGCTTTCACTTTACACGTCAATCTCGCTCCTCCGCAAAATTTTGGTCAGACCGCTGCCGGCGAAAGAAGATTCATACCCATCACTGGTGGCTATTTCGACGGCCCCAAGATCAAGGGGGAAATATTGCCTGGCGGCGGTGATTGGAACGCTGCTCGTGCCGATGGCGTGGTGCATATTCTAGCCAAGTATACCATCAAAGCAGATGATGGGACGCTTATTTATGTGCACAACGAAGGATACGGCCGAGCCAGCCAGCAGACGATAAAGGGAGTTTTTGGAAATGCTCCAGGGAAAGCGTCAATGGAAAAAGGGGCGAAAGGGTGGTATACAAAGACATTTCCGAGATTTGAGGTAGCTGCTGGACAACATAGTTGGCTGAACAGCACATGTTTTGTTGGAGATCTTCTTCCACCAACCATCCCAAATCATGTCAAGATAGAAGTATATGAGATACTCTAGTGGCTTTACGAGGGCACCATTGAAGATTCTTGAGGCACCATTTGGTACCAGAAGTTCGTGAAAAGGCTAATGAGAAACGAGGAACCAATCATTCCCGTCTTATGATTCGCTCCAGGTAGCTGGACCACATTTGATTGGTAGTATGTTACACAATGATTCAAAAGGAGCGGCCTAGCCAGTCATTGGATAAATGAATTGAGAACTCAATTCTTATATGGGTGTATCTTGCAAATATCGTAATTGTCGGTCGTTGTGGTTGAAATCGGGAAAACGCGTCGACCTCCGTTCATTAGATGTGTTTTCCATTGGTTGCCATTATGCTCGTGCTCTGGAAACCGATGTTATTCGTTTTCTTATTTCCTATGTAGCCTCGGGTTTTTGTTTTGCGGAACGCTGATCATCGCCCTCATTTCTGGAATGCTACGCACCTACGTGTTGCGTCTTAATCCAAGTACAGGTATGGTAAGGACACTGCCTGTGCGAACGCGTACACGACCAGACGAAAATGAAACCAAGAGTGAGGTGTCGGAAGAGAATCTAAGAGCTCGGCTCGCTCCACGCAAGATCCGAAGATATTCTGGGCGTGTCCGATTTTCTCCCGCCCGTAGCAGGCTCGGCTTGGCGCTACTTCCTAACTCCCCGCAGGCGCAAAACACTAGCGAAGCAGCCGCCACTCAGCTCTATACCATGGCGATGGCTTTACCGTATACATAGAGAATCTTAAGAGGCAGGAACACTTTTACAAAGTGTCGCTCGTCAACGTCCTTGTTGCAAGTCATCCAGCGCGTGGTTCAAACATTACCACCATCATGCCGCCTATGATGGACCATCGTACGCAAGTCAAAGAGATCGTTTCGAAAGGGGAAGGTGTTTTCAAGACTGCTGATGCGGTCAAAGCGTCCACAGAATCAGTGAGTGCGGGCGAGATGCTACCAGATTGGGCGACAACGTATCCTTCCCAGTCACTTCGGTTCCTGCAGACACTTGAACGGGACGCACAACCAGAATGCAGCAAAGCGAAGCCAGCTCAGCTGGCCTTAAACATCGTTATAGTAGGAGCTGGTCTCGGTGGGCTTTCTCTCGCCATTGCGCTCAGAAGGAGAGGGCATTCAGTACGGATACTGGAACAGGCGCGGAAGCTAGGGGAGGCAAGTGATGTTCGACCATAACATTCCACTGCTAAGAAAAAGTGTCCAGGTTGGTGCTGGAATTCAGATCCCGCCCAATTCGGGCCGGTTACTTCGCCGGTGGGGAGTGATGCAACATTTGGAGAAGTCGGTAGTCAGACCACAAGGAATAAACTTCCGACGCTGGGAAGACGGTAGAATCATTGGCTACACAGCACTTGAGCAGTCATTCCGTGACAACTTTGAGGAGCCATACTACGTGGTGCATCGCGCTCATTTCCATGATGCGCTGCTCAACCGAGCGTTGCAGCTGGGCGTAAAAGTCGACCTTGGCTGCCGCGTTGTCCAGTATAGCGAGTCGATCGGGTCTGTGTTACTAGCAGACGGCACCACGGTGTCGGGAGACTTGGTAGTCGCTGCTGACGGTTAGTTGCGACACTTTTTGCATTCAATTTCCAGGAATTTAGCTGATTGTTTACGTAGGCATACACTCAATTGCACGCAACGAGGTTTGCAGAGGCGCTGTTCAGGAACCAATGTTCAATGGCTTCGCGGCTTATCGAGCGACCGTGGACGCTAAAAGGATGCGCGAGGACCCGGATATCGCGTGGATTTTGGAGAAGCCGTCCCTAAATATATGGTAAGTCTGCGAGTTCAGTCTGTGGTTCTAGATCATTATTGTGACGTATTGAGCCCTGCTTACAATTGTGCGCAGGATCGGAGAAGATCGACACGTCATGACTTACACAATTGCTGCTGGAGAGGCTTTCAACATGGTGTTGTCGCATATTGATCACTCAGACCCAGCCGGCTGGTCACCGAAGTTTGCCAAAGAAGATGTCCAACGTGAATTCATGGGCTGGGACCCACGGTCGGTGAAGATCCGCCATGTTTTGATTTGGCTGACGAAACGTGACAGGTTGACCAAGATAATCTCGTTGATTGACCAATGCATGAAGTGGCCATTGAAGACTGGCCGGCAGCTACCTTCTTGGACTTCTCCATCGTTCAAGCTAGTAGTAATGGGTGACGCAGCTCATGCGATGCTTCCATATATGTCTCAAGGTGCTGCTATGGCGGTCGAGGATGGTGCCGCCTTGGCCGTGGCGTTGAACGAGATCTACTCCATTGATGAGCTGCCTTCGGCTCTACAAGCTTTCGAAAGAGAGCGAATCAAGAGAAGCAGCGATATGCAAAACGCGAGCAGGGTCAACGGCGTGATATGGCACTTCCGCGATGGTCCTGAGCAGAGGGCTAGAGACGCAGCTATGGCTGCCGAAGTCGCTGGCGAGCCATTCACGAGTAGTGCAAATCAGTGGAGCGACCCCGTCACCCAGTGGTGGGCTTACGGATATGACGCAGAGACGACGATGGAATGTGCATTGGCCAGGTAGTCGCGAAATGCGACTTTCTAGCGGAAGAATTTTAAGTGCTAGTCGAACCCTGAGTGAAACAATACATGTGTGATGTCTTGCTGAAGTGATTGACCGACGCGTGGTCGGGGTACATGCATCTGACAATTATAGATTGTCCCTGGGCCAGTAGCATCAGCTGATGTGCGATCAACCGGCTGTATTCCTGTTCGACGTTGACGAACTAAAGTCAGCACCAAAGAACTCGTCTAATGTCGAGGCCATTCCAAGATGCAAGTCGTTCAGATCGGTGAAGTCAAAGAGGCCATATATTTGGTCATCTTCGGGGAATGATGGCGTTTCTATATTGAGACCGTATGTCGTGGGAAGTTGTAGTAGAGGACCTGACTGTCGAACATCCATTTGTCGGCCTACTAGACGGAATTAACAATCTGATCACGTGCCATAAGGTAATGATGACACCTACAAATGAATGCCAGTAACTGAGCGAGATGGGTCGTATATCGGACGCACTTATCAGTCATGCGATTCCCTTTGAAGAGTAGAGAAAGGCATTCGATTGCCTCATGAAGATGGTCTAAGTTGATTTCATTTTCCTCGAAGACTGTTCGTTGATTCTGCAATCGCGCTTGATGCTCTACGAGTATGATGGAATATATCACCAGAGCTGCATTGAAGGCTGCAGCGTTGTGAGCCGTTTGCGGAGATCAAGCTGGTGTGAAACTTACTGTAGTATAACGCAAACCACCAAGCGCCCAGAAGGTATCGTGGCGGATCTGGAGGGCTGACTACTTTTCGAATTGTCTTGACCAATTCAAGCGCCGACTGTCCGCATATACGAATACTGTTGGCACTTACTTGCCTCAGCATATCGAGCTGTTGAGAATCAGCATGAGAAGTGCCTAGTGCATCCAAATGTCTGCTAAGCATGGCCCTATGCGTAAGGATTCGGAGGTTGAGAAAGCGGATGGTAAGAATGAACCGCAGTCTAAGTGTTTCCGGACTCTCGGAACCCGCGAGGATGGAAGCTGGACTGATCATAGTCAAGGTGCTCGGTAGAGATGATTGCCAGGCCAGTAGCTTCTGCTCGAACTGTAACAACACAGAAGCCAGATCAAACACATTATCTGCCGCATCGTAGCCAAGATTGTTCCCGTAAAGAATATTGATGACCTCCCCCATAATCTTGTAGAGCGTACTATATGGATGTCAGAGATGTGAAGTAGCGACACGTGCCCATTCATACATGGTTGCTCTATAGAAATGGACGCTAGTCTCACCCGTGGACTGAGCTTCGAGGTCCGGCTCTAAATGAGCCGAGACGAGGGTTGGAGACGGTAGATCGATCCTGATCAGATCCTCAGGGATGGAGGGTGGACGCCCAAAGGTCATGCTCAGAGTTCTAATGTTGATCAGTCATAAAGCTATGTAGCGAATGATAAAGGAATACCGATCTAACAAGACACAGCCGAACCATGTCCGTATCCGAAATTCGCGCTCGGGCTCCGCATAGCGGCGAAGTGCATTAGCCGAATGAAGGCCAAGCTGATAAGCTGCTTTCACAGCGAGTCCATGAACATTCCATGTCTCTATTGAGCGCTCTGTACCTTGCAGGTACTGGCTCATCAAGAGAAGCAATTGCACTAAAGTTTAACGTAAATAATTCACCGTGCTCAAATTGAACTGCGCACTTACCAACTTCAATACTAGTCCCACGTCGAATTTGCTTGTCGCACAAAGCCATCGCGCGATGGAAGAAAGTATCAGATATGCTGCAGCGCTCCAGTGCTGTCATTTCGCTACCATGACTGGCATGTGTGGACATGGCGAGGACTATATTGAGAAGACCAAGCCATGATCTTCGTACGGTCCGGACGTTGCTTGATGTGAGTTGACGATAAGTTTTGAAAAACTCTGCCTCGTTGATGTACGGGAACAGTACTCCCGTTGTGCGAAAGTACTTTTCTATCAAAAGCAGGGTCTCTCCCTCTGGTGGCAGGGTAAATGGTTCAAGGTTAACGGAGCTGCGGTCTGAAAGGTCCGGGGCCGAAGACACGGCGCGTGACATCTGTAAGACGTAACTCTGAACACCTTCGTAATTTGGTGGAACAGGACTTGCACCAGGCGCGGCCGACTTCAGGATTGACGCAGTAGCCCTGATAATCTGTCGCGTAAAAGCTATGTTGGATGATGACCCTGGAGAACCTGTCAACAGCCATAAAGGATCAACAAGATAAATTTACCAAAGTATCCCGATTCTTCTTCTCGGGCAAACGTGATGGATCCCATACCGTCCGTTTGGTCTACATCTTCCACCGATTGTTCTTCAACTTCATCTGGAACAATATTGCTTTCATGTGGAGTCAAAGTACGTTGAGATGTGTCTGTAAATAATCCTCCGTCTTCTTTTCGGGAACCTTCAACACGGGTAACTCTGCCATCGAGGCCGGCAACGCTACGTTCGAGTATGGCGAGGCGGGACCGCAAGTCCTCCAGGAGCCTACAGGATTCAATCGTTGAGAACATAGAAGGGAATCATTGGAAGCTTGACTAACTCTTTCGAGGCGGATGTCTTGGTCAACGTGGGATGGTCTGAGTACACACAATCTGTGCCAGTTTCGCTACATGCGGAGCATTTTGGACGCACTCCATCGCACTGATTTCGGCAAGATCAGTCAGTAAGATCAACAGCAAAAAATGTTGAGACGCGGGCCTGCTTTCAGCCATTTGCAGCAATGTTGTGGTGTGCCATCAATATTCCGAGACGTTTTACGTCCTGCCTGACACCATGATAATATTGTTGCCTCAAGTGTCGGGAGAGCGAAACCACCCCAGCGCTGTGCAATCTGACTGAGGCCAAAGACCACATGACTTACGCGGGATTTTCGGTTCCTACATCGAGTGCAGGCAATTGTAACCCTGTTCCGCTTCATTGGTCTGGTGTCGATGCCATCGTCAGCGGAGCGGCGCGCAGCCCTACCAACCGTGTCAGGTGAGCTCATATCAGGAGATGACATAAGCGTGTGCGTGTGAACTTCGTAACATTGTTCGAGAGCCGAAGGACGCCTGGCTTACGCGGAGGAGGCGGCGGGGAGTTAAAACCAGGGATGGCAAGGTGCACGGTCTATGAAGCTAGGGCGGATGCGAGTTCCGAAACAGCCGACATCAAGCCGTCCAACACATCTACCTTCCTAACTCCCCGATCAGTTAACAACGGCCGCAATCTACCATGAATCGCGCTGAGAGAGCCGTCATAGGGGTACGATGTCGAAAGTCAGTATAGAAACATCGAACAATCCTAAACGGAAGCCGTTCAGCGCACATCGCAGCTCGAAGCAAATCACGTTCGAGTGCCTCACCTCTCTGCCAACATGACGTCCACATCGACCGTGACTGTTCAAGACGAAAGGCCTCAGACAGCGAACAAAGAAGATGCGACCGCAATGTTACTGAAGACAGCAGAAGAGCTGCACACCAAGCCTCTATGGGCACAGATGAATCGGCTCAACCCACCTCTCCCTAATCCCAAATGTGAGCCCCACGTTTGGCAATATGAGCAGATACGACCAAGTTTATTGCAAGCCGGCGACCTCATATCTGAGAAGCAGGCTGAACGTCGCGTACTGATGCTTGTGAATCCATCTCGAGGTTTGGCAGCTGTTTCTCATCCAATAGCGGCAATAAGCTAAAGCATGGACAGAAGCACCTTACACCACCGACACGATCTATGCTGGGCTCCAACTAGTCATGCCCCACGAGACCGCACCAGCACATCGCCATACAGCCTTCGCTTGTCGCTTCATTATAGAAGGCAATGGCGGCTTCACCGCGGTGCATGGCCGCCGCATTCAAATGCAGCGCGGAGATGTCATATTGACACCGACTTGGAACTGGCACGATCATGGAAAAGATGGGTCAGGACCAATGATCTGGCTTGATGGTCTTGATTTGCCGAACTTTGTTCATTATCCCGTTCATTTCGTAGAACATTACGCGCAGTCACGATACCCAGCTGAGAATGTGGACACTCCAGCTTCACCGATTGTATTTCCATGGTCACGCATGAAAGCAAAGCTGGATGGCGGAATCGGTGATAGTAATACAGAGCGCTACTTGAAGGCTGATCAATCCGAGAGTAAGTGGTACTGCCACCTGAAGCAAATCCAAATTCTGACTTTGTCCAGTAAGCCGCACATTAGGTGCTGCTGCTACCCGGATTTCCGCTGGCACGTCGACCACTGAAATACAAGAGACCGCATCATCGGTGTTCCATGTGATCGAAGGCACGGGTAAGTCCGTCATCGCAGGCAAGTCTTATTATTGGAAGAAGGGCGATACCTTTTGCATCCCCGCATGGCATGCGTACCAGCATCATGCAGACAATGCAGAAACGGTGTATCTATATAGAGTACACGACGAGCCTATGCTGAAGTCGCTTGGCTTCTACCGCTACAATGGCCAGGATGTGGAGTCTTTGGTATCTGAATAATGCTATATCAAGCCCACCATGAACACATGCATGGTTAGGATGAACATTAAATACTGCTCTGTAAACCTAGTGATGCGCCATGGTTTTGAATGGGTTTGTGCTTGAATCTCAGCCTTAAGTAACAAATGACATAAGTTACACGCAAGCTGTTATCCTGAATGTGATGTATGCCGACTTGAAAGTTAACCGATAAATTCGAGTTACATGCAAACCCATGTGGTTTCGTCACGAATTCACAGCACTTTTCAGCTTCATCATGCACATGACGCTCTAGATGGATTGCCTCAGATTTTAGCTAGACTGAAGCAGCTAATCAATACCTCGACTCATACGAATTTCACCCCATTCTTCAAAGTTCCAATTCTACTAATCGACACCTCCATAACAGTGCCAGGAACCAAACACTTTGGCGGTTTCAAGCCTGCCCCCACCCCTCCAGGCGTTCCCGTCATAATTACCGAGCCCTTGCGCAAGGTCGTTCCTTGGGAAAGATAATGCACGAGGTACGCGCAATCAAACAGTAAGTCGCTTATATACTCCTCCTGTCGTACTTCTCCATCCACGACCGTCCGCAAAAGTAAGTCTTTGGGGTCGCCAATGAGCTCGGAAGATATAAGTGCAGGACCGAGAGGGGCAAAGGTGTCGAAGCCCTTCGAAAAGCCCCACTGAGGTACTACTCCGGCTAGCTTAGGATCGCGCTGCAGCTTTCTGGAAGAAATGTCGTTGCCAACCGTGTAAGCTGCGACGTAATCAAGTGCGGTTTCCAAAGGTACATCTTTTGCATCTTTGCCAATGATGAGCGTTAGCTCTCCCTCGTAGTCCGCTTGATCGTCTTGCGCAATTCTTGGAATTTCGACGTCGGCATCATGATCGTGGATACATGTGGTTGGTTTGAAGAAGATGAACGGAAAAGGTGGTGGCT
The DNA here is from genome assembly GCA_001748405.1 of Paraphoma sp. B47-9. Lineage (NCBI taxonomy): Eukaryota > Fungi > Ascomycota > Dothideomycetes > Pleosporales > Phaeosphaeriaceae > Paraphoma > Paraphoma sp. B47-9. The sequence continues at coordinate 133,593 of BCLK01000044.1, forward strand.
GGCGACCAGCTTCCCTGACTTAACATAGGTCAGCAATCTACATATTCAGAAGTAGATTGCTCAAGAACACTTACTATGTTTCGCATAATTGAGGCCAACACATCGCAGGATGTCGACGTCTGTTGGTAGCAGCGGTCCGAGGAGCCTCTTGACCGTGACAATCTCGTCCGAAACTTTGGTCTTGCCGGTGATGTCGTAGATATCTTCTCCAGTGATAACTTTTGCCTGCAATCGCGTTCCCTCGGTTGTTTGTCCGAGATCAAAGTCTGGATGAGGGAGAATAGGCTCCCCGCGAAGGGTGCGACCATCAGTCGCTATGAAGCGAACGAGTCGTGTCCACGCTACTCGCATCTTGACTTATGTTCCAGGACAATGAAAAACCCGGTTTTGTTAACTCTAAGTGGAGTGCTCGGTCAATAGGAACAGTAGTACTGACAACTGGAGTCGAACATGAGAGGGTACTTGCATACTCTCTCTTCCGGCCCGAAACATCCGAGTTTAAGGATACGCTTTGTTTTCGGCAAAGCATGTGGCAGCTGAGAATGAGGTTGTTTCGGTTACTGAACGCCTATCTTGGATTGCGAGTGTGCTAAAGCGGCTTTGCGGCTGGTGAATTTAGGTAACGTGTGCCATCACGAAATGTTCCTTGGGCATCATCTCAATGGCTCACCCGCCATCAATCTCGAATCGCGCGCATACCACGCAGCTTGGCGAAGCACTATCATATTTGTTGATTTTGACCAAATCTGATGCTCGAAGACTGCTTCCCAAGAAATTAACCTCGTCCACTTGCTGCGAGCTGATTGCCACTACCTGCTTCAGCACCGGTGCGGTAACCGGCATGTCTTACACGAAATATCATCGCCGATTCTATTTCGCAACGCACTGCCGAGCTACATCGGCTCGATGGTCGGAGCAGATTTGCCATATCAGGATGAACTTGAAGCGTGACGCGTCACGCTACTGTCAAGATGTCACGGTGTGATCCAATCACAAGGCGCGGAGGTGTTTCGGGGAGTTAAGATCACATTCCCGCAACTTGACCATCCCTTATTCGAACAGCTTCAATGCCATGTGTAGGTGCCGGCGGCAGTGCGGTAACCCTCAACCACCAGAACTCTTTAGGATGCTGTGCTAGCGAAGTTCATCGTGTCGCATAAGACGGTGGAGTCTGGGTGCGACCACGACATCGACCGCGTCCACCCGCCGTCCCTTAGAAAGTATAAGCGTGCCCATCTGTAGTTGTTCAGGTACTTTACTTCCCGGTATATTCAACCCTCTCAAGATACTCGACGATCATACGGTGCGGAAGCAAGATGGCTGGCCATTTCAGATCCGCGAAAGCGCCAACCGCGTTCCAAAAATTACCCCAATTCTCTGACTTCATGACGCCGTGTCGCTTCGAGGGCGAGATCCAAAACCTGGCGCATCATGGGCAGATACCGAATGAGATTGACGGGACGTTCTACCGCGTCATGCCAGATCCACAATTTCCCGCTTTTGTGGACAACGACCCGGTACGCGATTAAGGAAGGAATATGCATCTAAGATAGAAACAACTAGCTGACATGATGACTGTAGTGGTTCAACGGCGACGGTAACATCAGCGCCTTTCGGATCCGTGATGGACGATGCCATTTTAAGCAGCGCTACGTGAGAACAGAGAAGTTCGTCAGAGAGAGGGAGGCAAAGCGGGCGTTGATTGGTTTGCTTCTCCTTCCGGATCTGGGCGTAGTAACTCATGCGCAGCAGGAAAATATCGCAACAAGTTTACAGATGCAGTCGAGTTCAGAGTCCGAAGCACAGCCAACACAAACGTGCTTTACTTCAATGGCCGCCTGCTCGCATGTAAAGAAGATTCGCCGCCGTATGCTCTGGACCCAGAGACGCTTGAGACAATTGGACTGGAGACGTTCGATGGTCAGCTCCCCTGCGTGACCTTTACTGCTCACCCAAAACTTGATGATGAGACTAAGGAGCTTGTTTGCTTTGGCTATGAGGCTAGAGGCGACGGCACGCCAGATGTTTGCTACTTCTCCATCGATCCTTCTGGAAAGTTCACGGAAACAGTCTGGCTAGTCGCCCCCGTTGTGGCCATGATTCACGACTTTGCTATCACGAAAAATTGGGTATGTCGGCAGCCTTCGCGTAGTAATATCAGCTTAGGCTAAAGTACTTAGGTCATCTTTCCAATCATACCGCAGACTTGCGATCTTGAACGCATGAGAAAAGGCGGCGAACACTGGCAGTGGGATCCGGACGTTCCATTCTATGTCGGGGTACTACCACGCCGTGGCGCAAGTGGCTCTGATGTCAAATGGTTCCGCGCCCCGAATGCTTTCCCCGGCCATACTGTCAACGCATACGAGGACGATGCCGGGAACATTGTGTTCGATCTCCCACTGACTGATAAGAACGTCTTCTTCTGGTGGCCAGACGCACAGGGCAATGCGCCCAAGCCCGAGGAAATTGCAGCAAAGCTGGTGCGGTACAAATTCGACCCTCGATCCTCAGAGCTCGACTTGCCACCATACGAACTTCTTGCCGATGCAGATTGCGAGTTTCCGCGCATAGATGATAGGTTCTCTGGACAGAAACACACGCGTGCATTCTTCGACCTGATGGACCCAACTCTTGGAAGCGACTTCTCGACAATCATGCCTCGGATGGGTGGAGGACATCCACCGTACAACTCCATTGGCTACCTAGACTACCACTCCATGGAGGTCAAGAAATACTTTCCCGGCCGCACACATCTTGTGCAAGAGCCGGTATTTGTGCCGCGTAAAGGCTCGGATGTGGGAGAAAGCGATGGCTGGATCATCTTGCTCGTAAACAATTATGCGTCCATGGCTAGCGAATTACACATCGTCGACACAAGGGACTTTGGGCAGCCACAAGCAGTTATCGAACTTCCGATTCGACTGAGGGCGGGACTGCACGGGAATTGGGTTGATAGCCAAGATCTGCAACTATCAAAATAGATCGAGCAATTCCGGATTTGAATTACATTCGCCAAAGTTTCAAAAGTGCGAGTTCGCGACATACTTCGGACGAATTCCTTAGCTGACAAATGACGCTAATACAAATCGCCACCTAAGGCATCAATTCCTGTTCCACTCTAGCCAAGCCCACCATCCCTGCATCGATCTTCAGCACAGCCACAACCCACCCATTTCTAATCCAACTTTCCAACTTGTTCCATCCAGACTCATCGCAGTCCCATCCCGTCCCACACTCCCAACATACCCACAAACCACCCGTGCCTTGTGCCCGCGGCAATCCGCGGCGCCCGCAAGGCAGCCACAACGCGTACGCACGCTCGCCACACGGTGTCACATGCTCTCCAAACGTCCAATCAGCGTCGCGAATATGCTAGAGACGGGACTGGTCGTGCACTTTCTATGACTCCTACTTGATTTTGCCTCTTAATCTCGCAACCGCCGTGGCGATGAATTGTTGAGCGAGTGTGACTGTGTATCGACTCGCTGTGAGTTGGCTGACAGGTGTACGGACTTGGGAGGCCTGCGGAATCAGGCGGAAGGATGGGTGAGATGGATCGTATGGATCGACTCGGAAAGAGTGCGCGTATAGTAACGTACAGTAGTGTTGGTTAGGCAGGCGGAGACTGTGGGTAAGCCGGAGTACGACGGAGTCTGGATCGCAAGTCCGAGTACCTGAACTTGCGTGGTCTGTGGTACACCGCGGAGAGACTTGTGTTCCGAGGGAGCGATGTCTGCCTTCGCATCGTGCTCCTCTAACTCGCAACCCGGTGACACATTCTGGTCTTCTGACGCCCTTGAAGGCGTTCTGTATCGTGAGATTTCGCTTGAATGTACTATATGCGGTACATCGTTACTCGAGCCGCGTCAGGCAACCAATCCGCCCTTTAGCGGCGCGAGACATCGTGTAGTCGCCAGGCACCCGCGCATCAGTTGAGATCGTGTTAGGCATCAAGAGGGCGGCGAACACAAGGCTCGGTGATCGTGGGGGCTGAAAGCCAATTTCAACATCACATTTTCTGAACGAGGCATAGTAGTAGACAGTATCTGCAAGTGAAGCAATGTAGAAATTACAAAATTGTTGATTAAGTAGCGAGTGGCTGCTATACACATTAAGAGTACAGTAAATCAGCTATGGAAATCCCAACGTATTCGTGCTTTCAATCTGAGTGAGCGAGGTATCATCTGTCCATTCTTTCCACCAGTCTTGGTATCGTCCGTCGTAAGCGTGTTCCAGCACGCCTTTTTCGTGATCGTATTTGTAACAAAATGAGAAAAAAAGTATGTACAAAGAAGCGAATGTGAGATAGGAGATGTGTGAGCGAATCCAGTCGCTGGTGAGCGCCTTGCAATGCACCGCCGCCAACTATTATCTTTGACTCCAACACCACCCATGCATTAGACAATGACTGTAACAAATTATTTCCACGGTATATGGGTCATACAACAATAATAACGCGAAGGGAGTCAGACAGACACACGAAGCTACCTGCGAGTTTGATGTTGCAGCGCCATGACGGCTTGTTCGAGCTGTCGTAGTCGTGAGTCTTTCTCTTCGTTCTCTTGTCTCAGGCGCTTGACCTCGTTGCGTAGATCCTCAGTGCCGCGATCAGAGAGCCCAGAGTCAGACCCGCGCTTCCGCTTGAGTGCTGACAGCTCGTCATCGTCGCGGTACTCGAGGGTCCGTGTGTACGGTGACTCTGAAGTGTGGCGGCTCTCGGCGATTGGCGAACGCTCCATGGTCTCGCGTCGAATAATCAGGCCGTGCATGTCCGCTGACATGCTCGTCCTCCGATGCACGCGTCGGATGTGCTCAGCAAGATTCTCTTTCCGCGTGAAGCCGGCGCCTGAGCTGCGCTTGCAGTCGTGGAATGGACAGAAGAGGGATTTCTTTGTGCCTCCGTGCATCTTGTGTACCTCGCGCTCATGGCGCAAAAGTCCGCCACTGTATGTGAAGCCTTGGAGTTTCTCGCAGCCCTTGACGTTGCATTTGTAAGGCCGATCATGTTTGTCCATATGTTTACTAGAATTCGTCAGCATAGTCAAGTGTTAGTGATGTCAGACCAAACTCACCTCCATTCACACTTTCGGTCGAAGAATTGACCTGTGCAGTCGGGATGCCTGCAGATCATCTTGCCGTCTTGGTTTCTCGGCGGCTCCTCGGCCCGCTTGTAGCTATTATTCTTCCGCAGCGATCCGTCTTCGTCTCCATCTTGCGAAGAGCGATCCTCGGAAATCTGCCGGCTGTGAGTCTGAGGGCTAGCAGCCATGTGTGGTCGCTCGCCAGACGTGGGAGACAGCATCGGGGATCGCGGGCCGGACATGCTCGTTGGAGTGGGCATGTTGATGGAATTTACTGAAGACGTGCGCTCGTGCTTGATGGCCATCTGCGGCACCTGTATCGACGAAGTCTCTGGCGGAATTTGGGAAGTCATGTTGTAGGCAGAGTAGGCGTTGTTAAAATTGGTGTTCAGTTGCAGGTGTGACGCCTGAGGTTGATGATATATAGTAGGACTAAAGGCCGCGAAGCCTAGTTGTGGCGGAGCAACTTCGCTTCCCGTGGTGCCGGTAACTCGAATGCTCGGAGGTTCTGGAAATGGGATCAGATGACGCGTTGGTCGTGGCGAATTAGTGTACGAAAGCTGCCAAGACTCGTTGAGGCTGTTGTCGGCGCCAAGATGCGAATAGACGGTGAGTGGCGAGCCTGGATTCTGAGGCAAATAGGTACTACTGGGCGAATCTATCGAGAACTGCTCGAGGCCGTCGTTGTAATAAGTATTCTGACCTAGGCACCATTAGACTCGCCGTACTGCAGGCTGAAACGAGAGCGAGTAGAGTGCATTTGCAGCCTTGAGTGACTCAGAAACGGAGCTAGCACATACCAGGCAATTGGGGCGGTGCCTGCCCGTAGCGCATCTGGCCAATCGCTCCCCCATCTTGGCGGCTCGGGAGCCTAAAGTGCACATCACTAGAAGGGCTGAGATCGGATTGCCAAAAGTCCGCGTTTCGTGCCTGCAACACCTCGTTGCGCCCCGCAGGCACGTTGTTTGGAGATGGCTGTTGCGCTGCATGTTGCGGATGCGCGCCAATCAGCTCCAGCCCAAAGTTGACGTCTGCTTAAATTAGCACTGAAACACATCCGAGAACGGAAGCATCAACATGCACACTCACAGTCGGACGATGCGGGTGTGTTCCACTGCACGCTGGGGAAGTCGAGCTGCTGGAGCACCCTGTCGGTCCTCACACGGCCATCGAATCTGGCATCATGTTCACTGGCATCGCGGTCGTAAAACATCCAGCATACACCCCATAGCACTGCCAGACTGGGCTTGATAGTCCATGGAAAAGAACTGCTAAGAGGCCGTGGCCTCTCGGCAAACTCGGAGAACCAGGAGAGCAGCTTGCGCTGTCTCTTGTCGTGGCCTCCACGTAGGAGTTCTTCAAGAGCCTTACGCGTCAGTGCTTGAGTCAACTCCGCCTGCAAGCGCAGGAGCAAGTGCTCGTAGTTGGCAACGAAGTTTTCGTCCATGTCGAGCCCAAAGTCCAAGCCTTGGGCGACGAGCCAATCAGTGCCGTACCGCAAGCGAGCATGCGCAACGGTGCTGATAGCTTCCGTCACTGCTACCAGCAGTTGGACGGTCTGCTTCAGGGAATAGCCCTCAAAGATCGGCGCATTGTGATGTTTGAGAAATAGTCCGTTGTCTCCAGCAACGGTCGACAGTACTTGCACTGCAGTCCGATGGCTGTCGACAGACCTAAGCACACTGGCCACAGGCTTAGCAGGCGAAACCAAACGACAAGTTTCTCTGGACGTACTGTTGCACCTCGTCGCCAGATGCGTCTGAGCCAGCGGGAGCATTCAATGCCGGCCCATGTCTAGGCGAGCACCCGAGTGGGCTCGACTTGTTTTTGCGCCTCTTGCAAACACGTCCGCGGCCATGGTGCCCCGGCTTTGCGTTTCGTCGTGATCGCCCATTTGAGAGCGTCTTGACAGCCCTAAGGCCGAGAGCATCGCTGCCAAGCTGGCAGGCTCTGGTGGACCCATCGGCAGTGCGCGGCTGGACACGTCGCCGAAGCTGATTGACAAATTGGAGAACCTTGAAGGTGAGGAGGATGTTTGACTGCTTGCGCTGAAAGATCGCCATGCCGAGGTCGCTTAAGCGAGGCTTGAGCATCTGAGGACGTAAGGAACAACGTATGCAACACCAACGCCGCTCACGGCCATGGACGCGAGGTATATACTCATCATCATCAAGGCGGAGTCAGGCTGGGAAAGCCTGGCGGTGAAGGCACCCCTTGAACCCATAGTCCTGCTGTGGAAGATCGTGAAGGGTGTCAAGCCGCATTGCCCAGCCACTCGCGCGCTGATTGGCCACGGACACCACACAGCCACTGTGCAGAAGCCCCAGGCAACAAGTCTCTCTCAACACTCTGCCTTCCAGCCTATCTCGTGCCAAAGACCGAGGTCACACCTCATATCAGTCTGTGGCGCAGTCGCTCTGTCCCCTTATCCTGCTCAGTCCTGCCAGGCAACTGGCGATGGAATGCCGTGTTGCCGTCACCGACCGCCGTCGTTTTGTCGCTGCCTTGGGAAACAGCCTCTTGCACTCCGCTTTTGGTCGATTGTTCATGCGATGATGTTCAGAAACGATCGTGAACCGCCTGAGGCCTCGCTACTGCGCGTGATCTGCGACAAGGTTTGGACGCACCCCCACAGCTGCGTGCCTCAGGGCATCCGAAACGACCTGCAACACAGACCTTACCATGACGTCTCAACGTCCGCATCGGGCCAAATCGACCTCGGTGGAGTATGAATAGAGCGTGTATCATGGCTGACTAGGCCTGAGACACCCATTTGCACCACTACATCCAAATGCGGTAGAGGGTGCGATTCTACGATGTTGCTCTCGCAGCTGGTCTGCCGAAGCACGCGACTTTGTCGGCATGTCGGCTGGAGTCGCGGCAACTGGATCAGAACAATGATTGTGTAGACTTAATGATGAGCTTCGATTTCAAGTCTATTGACATTCATATTTGCCCAATCGCGTACTTGAATAACCCCAACATCACCAACGTTCGCATCTATCTCCGCATAAGGTTTTCCCATAGAGTTCATCGAAGCTCTCGAAGCATATTCACGCCCACCTTCCCCCATTCAGCACACGCTTCACAAAACACTTCTCTTCGGAGCTTCACATGCCGAAGAATCCTCCTCTCCCCGCCTCAATACCTCAGTTTCGTTCACAAACACATCCCCAACACGACCTTACAAATCCCCGCGCCACCCGAAACGCCTGACAACCTGAGCCGAGGGTACGCGAAAAAATAAACACACACGCACACACCAGCCCAACTGTGATCAGCATCGACACTAGGATCAGGGATAACACAATACGACGCTATCCATAACTTCCAAAACAACGACACAATATTCCGAAAATTCCGAAGCCTCAACGTCCCCTTCGCCAACGTCCGCGCTATCTTCATGCCGAACACGCACTGACCTGTATATGCAGGCGGGATTATGCCGAGCGCGAATGCGAAGACGGAGTCCAAGGAAAATGTGGATGCTTGTTTGGCTGTTCAAGCTCTGGACGCATGAATGTACTGTGTTTCGTACTCTGCGCCGGGAGCTTGGGTGACCGAAACGTTGGCGAGCCTGAGGTCAAACGTGAGGTGTGCGTGAGAGGAGGGAGTGTGTCTGAGGCATGGGGGACTAGGTTGATTTGGGGGTGAGGGAAGTTTGGGGAGTCTGGCTGATGGGGATGGATTGGGATGGGTTCTGGGGGAGGGAAATGAGCTGGGGATGTGCTCTTTCCAGAGGGTGTATCTTGTAAACGAGTTCCATGAACGCATTCAAAATTAAGTGTATAAACACTCGAGCAAGTTCAATTGATCTACATTCTTTCAATCTGCGTACGAGCTGAGTACCATTCAGAAGTATGCCAGTTAGCAACCATATCACACCGCTTGTAAAAGACATCCACCTAGCTCTCTTTTTCCAAGCTTCCATGATGTATGTAACACCAAGCACCGCACCGCAAAGTATATCCACAAACGAACATGAGCAAATCAATGAACATGCTACTAGCAAGCTCCAAAGTTCTGCCCACGCTACAACAACTCTGCTTCCTAACGTACTGAGGCGATGACTATTACTTTCGATGATGCCTTCACAAATATTACACCACATATACAAGTGTTTGGAACAAATCAAAGCAAACAAGACCCAAAAGAATCGACAATGGGAATTGACACAATTCGAGAAGTGTCGTATGCAAATGGCAGTATTCGTGCTTAATACAATTATGGAATTCCCTATCCCATGATAAAATCACTCTTTCCCTTCGACATGCCGGTGTTTGATGTCAAAAAGGGCAAGGTAATGCACAGTCCGGTAGATCGTGTTGTATGTTAGGAAGCTGCAGAGAATGCTGAGGTGTAGTGAGGACATGGCAGACGCTATAATGTAGATAAATAGGGGTATGTGCGATTCGATTTACAACTCGCGGGTGCGAAAGTAAAATGGGCAATGGAGATAAGTTAGAGAAAACAAGGTATGCAAAGTGCACATCCAGCATATCACAGCCAGTAGTTGCTACGCATACCGCTGCGAGGTCACATATCATCCACCTTCTTCACAGGCTTGAGATATCGTTGATGTAGAGAAGTGTATTCATGCCTTTATTCGTATTATACACGTCATGCTCAAACGCCTTGCTTTTCGCTTTTGCATGCATTTTCTCCCCCACTACACCCTGCATCTCCATCTCTAATTCCTCAATCCTAGCAAGAAGTTTCCTCCGCTCTTTCCGTCGCCGCCACTTCCTCCGCCGGGCAGGTATGAGATGTTTGGATTCCTCGCCAACAACTGCGCCACATCCTTCTGCGTCTCGATCCGTCTGATCAACACTAGGCCATCACCGCTCTTTGCTACCGCACGCGAAATCGTGTCCGCAGCCTCTGCCTCGCCCTCTGCGCGAATGACGTTTGCCTGGCGCTCCTGCTCGGCCTTTTCGACGATGAATCTCGCGCGCTCGGCCTCTTGTTGCGCGATTTGCTTCTCCTCGACGGCCTTGGTGAACTCCTTGCCGAAGGTCATGTGTGTGATGCTGACGTCCTCGAGGGCAATGTTGAACTCGTTTGCGCGCTTGAGCAGGTCGCTGCGGATGCGGTTGGACACGGCTTCACGTTGGGTAATGAGTTCCGCGGCGTCGAATTGGGCGACGATGGCCTTTAGGACTTCGTTTCCGATGGAGGGGAGGACGCGCTCGTCGTAATCCATGCCGAGATTCTAGAACAAATTTGTGGATTAGCCATGTACCACGTTTGTAATAAGATGGCATTGCAGGACTCCGTGCATACACCCGCCGGCCTGTATAGACTGCACAAGGTATGAAGAATGGCTTGTCATACCTGGTAAATCTTGGGCAACTGCTTCACCTCCGGCCGATGCAGCACTCTCAACGTCAACGTCACCATCTGCAAATCCTTGCTGCCCGTCGTCGTGCTAATATTCCTCGGCCTTGTACGCACATCATACACAATCGCGCGCTGCAGCCACGGGATCAAAAAATGCGTGCCCTCATTGACCACATCCTCTTTGACACCGGATACTCGGTCGAAGATGACGGCGCGCGTTCCGCCCTTGACGTCGTAGATGGATGATTGCACAATGGACGCGCCAATCGCGGCAGGGACGACCCAGCGGAAGAGAGACGTGGGGAGGGCGGCCATGGTGGTTAGGGTTGCTGGTGGAGGCGAGGGTGGTGGATGCCTTTGGGAAAATGGTGATGAGCTCACGATGGGGTGGTCTGTGCTTGCGGACGGACCGGGGTGTGATTGGGTGGAGGTGGGATGGCATGACTTCCAAATGTGGAACCCCGTTGACGAGTCTGGAGACTTTCGGAACATGATGAGAAATAATTATTGGTATGGTCTGTATTGCCTCAAACCGTTTGAGATGCTCCAGAGTCACTTGATGGGGTGGCTAGGAGGATCATGGCGGCTCAAGAAGATGATAGAAGGCGGACCAGAACCGCATGTATTCGTGAACTCGAAAGCTATGTAATCTTACTATCTACGACCAAACACCACCAAAGAAGGAAGACAGCTACTGCTCAATGAATCCCTTGTGCTCCTTGTGAGCCTTGTACCAGTAGCTGTCTTCCTTCTTTGGCTGAAGCTCCTCGGACAGCTTGTCGAGGATCGTCTTCAAAAGCTTCTCTTTGCCCGGCTCGTTCTCTGCATCGCGGTTCCAGACCGCAATCTGGACCGCATTCCAGCGGACAGAGTACGAAATGCCGCAGATGTCGTCGTTGAAAGCTATTTGATGCGTTAGTGTGAAAAGTGAAGAAGAGGTAAAGAAAACTTACAAGCTCGCTTGGTCTCGACAGCACCCTGCAGACCATCTCCAACTGCCAAAAGGCACATCTCGTGCCAGAACTGGGCGGCGTGGTCTTTCGGGATCTTGAAGTACCAAGCCCCACCGCGGGTGTTGCGTGGATCCTCCCAGACTGGCTTCACACCCAGGTGGAACAGGTGTATTGAGTCGCGCAGCTTCAGGCTCTCCACCGGGATGTTGTTGAAGTGCTGGTAGAATTCTTTGACGCTGATGATCTCACCGCCGAGGGGCTTTGGCCGTGAAGCGTATTCCTCGGGCTGCGCGGACTTGTCTTTGGTCGAGGCTTGCTGGCCTTTCTCTGCCCAGAACATCCACTTGTGGCGGAACTCGGGAACACGGACAGACTTGAAGATGGAGTTGAGCATAGCTGTGCCGCGTGCCGGCGATGCGGTTGCGGACTGCTCTTCTGGTGTCGCAACGGGCAGGTTGGAGGTGCTGAGCACCGGGAATCGACCAGCCATGATGGGGCTATGGACGGTCACACCGAGGGATTTGGCGATAGTCTTGAGCTCCTTGGTGTTGGTGCGGACTGTGAGGATGCGCTTGCAATTCTCTACGGCGAGGTCGTTGGCGAGGTCTTGGGTGGTCTCCTTGAACTGTGCGCTGGGGACGATAGCGGCAGCGTCGCGAGGGATTACGGCGTTGAGCTTGTCGAGGATCTGGTTCAGATCGACCTTGACTTGAGCGTTCAGGGGCTGGGGTGACTGGGGCTCAAGAACGCCGTGCTTAGTAACGTGGGTGAGGGCTTCAAGGAGCGAGCACGGGATGGCCTGGCGAGGAGCAGGAGCGTGGACTACAACTGCTGAGGTCTTCGGAGTGTTGAGGCGCTTGCGAGAAGGGAGATAGAACGACAAGTCGTCTGCGAGAGCCTTGTTGATTTCAGCATTGCGTGCGGCGGAAGCTTGAAGCAAGCCGCTGAGACGAGCAGATTCGGCCATGGTAGTGGGATGAAGTGTGAAGATTGGAAAAGTGGTAGATGAAGAGCTTCGAGATTGGAGAGGGCAGAAAGTGCTGAAGGCGAGAAAGTGCTGTGGAGGAAGGAAGAGTTCGTGAAGACGGTGCCTGTGCGATATATATGCCCCAACCCCGTCTTTTGTGCGCGCTGACAATAGCAATCTTCACAATAGCTACAGGAGCTATTGTCCGTCGCGCTTCAATAGCAGAGTTTGCGGAGGTGAACGTGAACGTGAGGCTGGCGTCGTTTTGGTGAAGGGGAACATGATTGGCTGCCGCTCGGCATGTTGAAATTGAAGGATGAAAACAGCAAGACTTGAAGATGCATGACATGATATGCCACGGCGGAATTGAGCTTGTAGAAGACGTGACAGGTGCAAAGGATGTGATTTTGCGAGGCTGAGATGGTGATGTGGTCGATCAAGGCAATGGTCGGACGCCAGTGACGAAACAAACTCGAAGGCTTCAAGGAAAGGAAGGATATGAGAAATGTTGAAATTTTATAGAGACATACGTACGGTGTTCTACCGATCTCTGATATTGCTCTATCTAGCACCACTAGTGTCGTGGACGCTTCCGCTGCCTAGGGGTTTAGGCTCACCGCTTCGAACGTGGGGTAGGCCGTGATCAAAGTCTCGAAGGACCTGTGAACAAATCGAGCAGGCAGGSAGAGAGTCGCAACACCGAGGACGGTGTGAAGTTGAAGCTGATCGGGCAGGCTAGATATTTAACGGTTGGACCCTCCAAGTCAGCGTGCACAGGTGTCCTGCAGCCGCCCGCACTCCCGTTTCATCCATTCGTTTCACGACCCCTGCTGACACCAACGAGAGGCTGCAGCCTGAGGCCGAAAGTCCGCTGATTGCGGCATGGCGCATCTTGGCCGCGCCATGATGGCTGCAGGTCGCCAATTGGGTGTTCTGAGCATTTCAGCTTTGAAGCTCAGTGTGATGATGTTGAGACTGCGTTGATGCTGAGAAATGTCACAAAGGAGAGATGCGAGGGCGTGGAGGAGTGACGTAGCCGCGGGTTGAACTTCGGTACCGCCAAAACTCTGCGACTTATTTCCCCAACATCTGCTTCTTCAACTTTTCCCTCACGATACGCGCAACACGTTCGCACTTTTGAACCACCGACGTACCTCAGACACACAATCAGGTGCCCTCGAAATTATCTTCTGCACACACAAGGAGACTCACAATGACGGCGCGTCCACTCGATACCGCTGCGCACAGGCGCAAACGCGTCAGGTTCGACACCGACAACAGTTCCGAGCCTTCCATATCAGACGAGTCAGCACTGACGTCTACCAATGCTGCAGACGACTCGACAGTGGCCAGCGACTACGATAGCAATAGCGACAGCGAGCTATCCGAATCGAGTGAAGAACCCAGCTCCGAGAGCTCAAGCGAGGACGAGGAAGACGACGCAGCATCAGACATGGACCTGGAAGAACAGCGAGGAGAAGATGGCGTCGTAAATGTGCGGGTCGGGAAGAAGCCTACCATGAAGCTAGACAGGGACGAGCTGGGGCCGGACATTGGTGCTTTCTTGAAAGAATTTCTGCCGCAGCTCAAGGCTGCGAACGATGAGCTGGAGGCGCAAAGGAAGGCCGGCACACTGGATAGCAAGATGATTGATGCAGGTGAAGAGGAGGATGCAGAGCAGTACATTGAGATGGTAGGTTGGGACTACTTGGAAGGGTGACCCTGGCTAACATGAGCAGGATCTCGGACTCGGCGTACTCGAAGAAAAAGACCCAAACGCGGACGACGATGCATCGAGCGACAGCGACGATACACTAGACGGCAACGAGAAAGAGAAGGATGTGCTGGGTAAGCTCATGGGTCGTACAAACAGCAAGAAGCCTGTTGTGGTCCAGGAAGTAGGGACGGCGACAGAGCCATGAGGAACGATACCAGTTGCCGATACCAATTGCTTGCTAGAACTTTACTGCAACCAAAACCCACCGCCCGCCACCTGTGAGATGGAGACTCACTCATGCCCATGTCCTCCCTTCGCCCAACTCGCATCAGCATTTGGATGTATCTCTGGCTCCTTGATGTACTCGCGGACCTGCTTCTTCCGCTGCGAATCTGTCCCAAACCGCTCATCCCGATCTTTCAACCTCTTTTCATAGTCCGGCATCTGGTCAGCGGATGTATAGCTCGTCATCAGCTGGGGCGGTCCAAGCGGCAACTTATCGCCTCGATCCGTTTGCCAAAGGTGATACACCTTACCATACAAATGAACCACCTCTTCCATCTCCTTGTTCTCGGCTACCTCCCAAACAGCTTCTGGGACAACGGCGGGCTTTGGCATGATCAGCATCCCGGACTTGACTTCGAAGACGTGCGAGTGCCACAACTTCTGTTCTTCTGCATCTAGGGTCTCATAGAGCTTAGGCTTGATCATGTATTCTGAAGTGGCATCAGCATGGAACCCAGCTTGGGGATGCGTCGATGTACTTACCGATTCCGATAATGCGCGCCGGCTGTTCTGGCGAGTCGTATAGTATGCATTGCCGGACATCGTCGTTGAGATGGGCGCAGTAGTGGTTTGCTTCCACCGCGTCACGCTTAGGCTCGTGCGCGTACGCGTGGAAGGCATTCAAGTGTGCGCAGATCCTTTTGACTGGTGCGAAATTCTAGCAAGTTCAGTACGTGCTCTGGAAAGTGGAGCGAGCAAGTAGAATACCTGGACAGCAGAAGCACCTGTTTCAAGGACTTTGTTCGTTGTACTTTCTGGCTCACCAAGCACGTTATTGGTGACTGGAATAGATGACATTGTGTGAAGGGCACTTTGACGCTAATGTAGGATGAGTTTACGCTTAGTCGATAAAGAAGAAGAGCTTCAATTTCTTGACTGTCCTAGTTTTCCCTTTCGCAGATATCTCAGATACGTTCGTAGGCTGGTGGCAGCGATTGACGTCATCATGATATTCGTTGCATCCTTGCACCTACATTTTTGGAAGAAGCAGCCGTGACTAGCCTCGCAGTTCAGCGTACGTGAGAAGCATTTCATCTTTCACCAGCCTCTCCATGCAACTCTTCTCCAAGCACAAGCAAAGCTCAATACCTTCGTCGGCTGCAGCTGGCATCTGAGCAGCACGACTCGGAAACACAAACACGAAGCCATCGTGCTGCGGATTCGGCCAGCGCAATGCTTTTGGGCATCCAAATCCAAAATCGTGCTTTTCGTACGCGCTCATCCCGGCCCAGCTGGTACCACCAAAGTCCATACCCATAAATGCATGGTGGTCGAACACGAAGTGGCGCTTATCTTCGACGCTGGCGGTCCATTGCAGCAAACCATGCAGATAATCCGGCGAAAGCTCATTGATCGAAGCTCGAATCCTCGTTGCGAGCTGCGCAATGTTTTCAGGCGCGATCACGTCTCTGATAGAGAGAGGCTGGCATCGCGCACCCCATGCACCGTTGCCCAGGAAGCGCCCTGGCAGAGGCGGATCCCAGTATTTGCGAGTATCGACGGCGTGCATTAACGTTACATTAGAATCGAGATCTGGTTGTAGCAATGGTAGTCGTGCAATAGTTGCTCTGCTCCACAGCAGTGCCAAAAAGGCATCATATTTCGATATCCACCCTTCGTTTACATCTTTTGATAGACGATCTTTCAGAGCTTCTGCTTTGCTCTTGGAGAAGTGAAACATCTGGCAAACAATGTCGGGCATCTTAAAGTCGGCTGGCGGGAGGGGTGGGGGCCCTGTTCCGACTTTAATGACAGGATATGCGTTCTTCAGTTTTTCGGCTTCCTCTGCAGTTGGTGTGGGGACATCCAACGCTGATCCCTTGAAAGTAAATGGCTCCTCCACGGGAATGAATGGCTCGCCGCGGGAAGCAGCTGTGCTGTTCTGTGCCCACGTCGTCAAGAAGCCATCACAGCCGGTCACGTCGCTGAGCACATGGTGCACTGCCAAACCAAGCACGAGACCTCCTCGGATGAGATTGATCTGTAATATCGCCATTGGAATCTCGGCATCGTTGTTGCCGAGAGGCGAATACATTGGCTTGTGGATTGCACACTCGGGGATCAGTTTGCTACTCGCAAGTCGATTTGCAGCAAACTACTCGCAGTCAGCATGATTGTTTTGGTTCGTGGGATGAATATATCATACGTCCTTCTTCTCCAACTCCTCGAAGCTTGGGGATTCATCCTCTCCTGTCATATGCTTGACGTACAAGCTGGCCGTGGACTCTCGTTTCTTCTCCACCCACATTTCGCCATTGGAATCATCCGAACGAAGCACACCGCATAGCACTGGATACTGCGACAAGGCGAACTCCAATCCAGCAACCATACTTCTGGTCGTCGCCTCGATATCGGTGGTCTCGGGGAGGCTGAAGATTTCCACAACCTGGACGTAGACCTTTGGCATCAAATGGCCCATCAAATCGATAGCAAACCGCTCGGACTCTGGACTCGACTCCCACTCCCTGGGGTGAACGTCGATCTTGACGGAATGACTGACATCTTTGGCCATCTTGACAACTAGTTGATGATACTCAAGATGTATCTGGCTCATCTACGCAGCAGATGATGCGCGCCTTATATACATTCAGCATTTAAACGAGGAGACGTCGATCTTGAACAGGAAGCTGGGATAGCGAGTTGCCAAGGATTTCGCCCTGCATATATCTCTCGCGAGTTTCGCTCTACAAGGCAGAATCCGCGCGCTAGCGCGCAGAGTGCTAAGGTACGCTCGTCCATTGATTGATTGCCTACAGTACGCCCCAGCCACTTCGTGCTTACGTGGAGGGACGGGGCTGATTGAAGTTTAGCGAGCTTACGGGGCGTACAGCAACACATTTCTAGTTCCGAAAACGCACTTCTGGAGCTCTTGCGACATGTGTGGAAAAATAATATGTACATCGCACAGTGCTTGTCGACTGCTAGCTGTCTTGCTAAGGATGATCGATGGCTCCATCCACATTCGGACATGTTCAATTGGCATACGGCCACATGAGCGACTCTAGAGGATCTTGAACCCACTCGGTCCGGCCGCTCACGATATCTCGAATCCGCCGGTGAAGATCACGTGCGAAGACAAGAGAAGGAATGCGTTTGTTCTGATCATGGACCGTGCTCTAGACTACCTTTACAGATGTGGTTTGCGCCAAGGCTCGTTCTTGGTGATATAACTCTCGGTTCTCATACCATCTTGGAGTTTACTCACATCAAAGCCGCCTTCAACTGCTACTCATCAACCCGACAAAATCCCACCGCTACGCAAGCGACGACCGCAATCCGCAATGCCTCGACGAAACCCCATTAAGCGCCGCAACAAGCACAAACATCTATTCGTGGACGACCTCGAGGATCCTGTTCTCGAGCCAAGGACTTCGAAGACACGAGTCCCAATCGACTGGGAGGTTGGTGCAGATGGAGAAGATACCCCTGTGTTTGCGATGGAGCCTGCGTACACGGAAAAACAACTCGAGCCGTACAAGGCGTACCCTCGTCTCTATCAAGAGAGGAAATATATGGTGCAACCTGTAAGTACATCAATAGCTGAACAATGGGCGGAAAACTAACCTACTTCAAAGATGAGTAAACCTTTTCCTTTCTTCGCATTGCCACCTGAGCTGCGAGTCGAGATATATCGTTATTGCCTCATATGCGCTTATCCTATCCAATTTTTAACTTACAATTCGAGCTTGACCGGCGCGACAGAATTGCGGCGCATGTCCTACGCACGTGCAGACGCATCAACGCAGAAGGCAGCCAGGTGCTATACGGAGATAACAACATCCGTCTCTGGCGATCACATGACTTCGTGAACGTTCCGTTCATCTTGAAGCATAACTTTGACTGGTTGAAGGAACTGACCATGCAAGTCCCCTTCATGGGTTGTGATCCACTCATCATTCACACCACGACCCTACAAAATACCAGCAACATCAGATTGTCACAAAGCATCTTTAAACCTCGGATGCTTGATTGCGAAGGGACACGTGTTTTTCGAAATTTACTAGACTGTATTGCCAAGGCCCCACTTCTACGAAGGCTTCATCTGGTCATCCGTCCATGGTGGCAATGGCCGAAGCATAACGAACCAGCGCACACGCCCGGTGAATATACCCGGCCAGATATATTACAAACCTGCCTCTATGATATCGATACTTGGGACGACCTCAAGACCCTACTCGAGCACAAGCCCACCTTGCAGGTCACCGTAACGACAATTCACCATGAGTATGCATGGGGAGAAAACTGGAGGGATCAGAATTCGCTACTCAGGAGATTACGGCATAAGTTGGGTATATGGGATCAGCGCGAAGCTGAAGCTATCTTTCACGACTGGACAATCGATTGGACGATACCACCAAGGACTGAGGTGAATCCCGAAGTGAGCCAGCGGGACATGAATCTCTTATTCGGTGACATTTGAAGTACGTTGCTGCATATGGGGCGCCCATGCGATAGTTTCACGTCGAATGGGAAGCGATATCGCTGGGATCGAGTTGTTGCAGACTGCAGCAAGAGTTATAGATTAGATAAAACCTTCAAGTAGCACAATGAATGGAACTTTGGTAAAGTTTTAATCCACTTTACGAGCGAAGGAGCCGCCGCCAGCCCTCTACGATCGGAATCAGATTACATACACAAATAACAATCATTCTACTCAAATCCCAGCGCTCGGCCTTCATTGGCACATCCGCCTCTCTTCACGTCCTCGAATCTACATTGTCTCATACAAACACAAAACATTGTGCAACGGCCTACCAGCATATGCCGTCCGGACTGGGACATGCTGGATGTGGCACGATAAGACAAGCTTTCGAACGTTTGCACGAAACACTGAGTAGGCGTTGGATTGAGGATCACTACAAGATGTTTGTGCTTGTTCAGAAGAGGTATCCGGTTGAAAGTAAGGGTAGACGAGTATTTGGTAGGCAGAGGTATGGATATTTGGTCGGCAGAGGTATGGATATTTGGATAGAAAAAATGAGATGTAGGGTGGGCACTTCGGTTCAGCGCGAGGCTGCAGTGAGATTGTAGGGAAATGATTGGATGACGCTATGTCTAGATTCAAAGTCTCCTCTCCATTAAATATTGCGAGACATCTCCTTGAAAAATGTCTCGCGATTACAGGTGGGGCCATTGATCACGTGAGTAAGCTGCCGTCAACCCCGCATTGTCGTATGCAGCTCGTCCTCCAATTTTATCACAACTAGCACGGAACGCTGTGTCCGTCGACACTTCTTCATGGCTAGTAGATGCCCTTTGTGTAACGACTTCCAACCTGGTCATGGAGAAGCCATCCCTTTCCGCGCTTGGATCGAGTCTATCCTGGGCTCAAAATGCCAGCATTGTCGAACACTGGTTGCAGCGATCAACAATTTGCATTCTAGATTACTCTCTGTATCAGAACTGGAAAATGATTCCGAACAACGTGATGATGTCCACTTCCAGGCAGATATCGCAGACGAAGGCCGAATCTACATACGCGCTTTGTGGGATGACTGGGCCCGCGCAGAGCTCCAATTACAGTTCTTCCAGCTTTCGCGACCTCATGTCCCCAATTACGTGATTGGTGGACTAGAGATACCAGTTCTTGGTGAAATTGCACCAGAGCCTGGAGATTCAAGCATGTGGGAATTTCTACGCGCATCTCTGCAAACATGTTTGAACGAACATACGGACTGCGCGAATGAGCAGAACACCTCATGGTTTCCTGAACGGCTATTATCAATCCAGCGAAGTTCAGACGGCAAAAGAATGGTTAAGCTCATCCAAACAGCATCGCACCCACCGCAATCCGCATATATCGCACTTTCTCATTGTTGGGGATCTGAAAAGCTTTCTTGCACTACGACTCAGAACATCCATATACACGAGAATGGTATCGATGTTTCGAATCTGCCACGTACCTTCCAGGACGCGTTCACGGTTGCGGAAGAGCTCGGCATTTTCTACTTATGGATTGACAGCCTATGCATCATCCAGGATCAGCAAGCGAATTGGGCAATCCACGCAGGAGTCATGGACAAAATTTATGAGAATGCTCAGCTAGTCGTGGCAGCTGTCTCTTCTACTAGTGGTCAGGTGCCCTTTCTCGGCCCGGAAGCTCCAACAAATCGTCATTCGTATCGTGCCCTTGGCCTCGATTCCATCAGACCGAATGACTCTGGAATGGATAGCACCGCGGTAAACGCCAAGGTTAGACGCACTCGTCCTTTGCTGAACCCCGAATTTGTCACTGGACCTTTGGAAGAGAGGGCATGGGCATGGCAAGAGCGTTACTGTGCGGTGCGCATCATTAGTTTTACTGATATCGAAGCGAAGTGGTCATGTAAAAGTGCCGTAGGTTGCGAGTGCGATGGCAAGCTTAGCGCGCGAGAATCGCGTACATGGCGCCATGCAAAACAACAACCTGCAGACAACGAAGCAAGCGCAATCTTTGACGAGTGGCGCGAGCTTGTGAGCGAGTATGCCATGCGAAAACTCACCTACACGACTGATAGACTGCCAGCAATTGCTGGAGTTGCGTCGCGTTTTCATTCCCTAACCCAATCAAATTACATTGCTGGAATCTGGGAAGAAGAGCTACCCTTTAGTCTTGGCTGGTTCCGCAGAGATCTGACTGATTCCCGGAGTGCGACTCCATTGATACCCCCTTCACTGGACAACGGCGTTCCTACGTGGTCGTGGGCTTCAATCTTCTGGACATGTTACTGGCAGTGGGAGTATTATCTTGGCACGCCTTTGCCTACAAAGAGCAAGCCAATACTCCCAAGGAAGAACCAAGCCGAGGTTTTACGCGTAGACTGCGCCCCAAGTACATCGAACATGTTTGGAGCAGTACAACCCGGAAGCTTCATCGAGCTGCGAGGTCGCGTCATACCAGCAGTATTGGAATGCGATGAGTATGGTAGTGCTAGCGTCTCGATTGAGGGATTCAAACAGCAGCTAGTGGTTCTGGACTGCAAAGTGACTCGAGTCACGACAGTTGTGAACTCGGAACACCTAAGTAGTGTCCAAAGAGCATCGTCGCATCAAGTAGAGGGAAGTCGTAGCAAGAATGAACCGGACGACGCGACTGACACCGTACAACGACCGATCACGCGAATTAAAGGACCTGTCTCATGCCTGCTTCTTTACTCAGCAAACTGGAACAACCAATCGAGTGCCTGTATCTTGATTCTTGCACAAGTCCCGGACGCAGAAACCACATGTTATCAACGCCTGGGTCTAGGCTGCGGCCACCTGACGGACTGGTCAGGTTCATATTACCGCCACCGGAAGGATTGGGCAGTCCGGCAAGGTTGGGACGATCTTGAGGAATGGGAAGAGTGGGAGAAATTGTTTGTGGGGGCAGAGGTGGCTGACGTTAAGATTGTGTAGGAAGGGGGGAAACGAAGTGATTAGCATACACCAGGACTTAAACACGGGGTTTATTTATCCAGATAGACGAACAATGAACTTTGTTTAGGAAGCGCATCAGCATACTAATCTGACAAAAATCGGTGTACAAGTCCTTTGACCGATTTCAAAGTTAGACTTTGTTATCATATCATTGTCAAATTACACTGTCCGGGATTAAACGTCTTATAAAAGGCTTCAAATATTCTCACTCTCTCAACAATCCATCACTGCGACCTTATCTAGTCTTCATTTACTACTCAACTTTTTAGTCTCACACGGAAACACTTTCAAACACCCAAGAGCTCTGCAAAATGTCACACCAATCCAAAGGCCATCAGAAACACGATCTCGCAATAGCTTCTAGCTTTCAATCGTCAAGGGGCGGTGAACACTTGGCTGTGAGCATGGACGCTCACGATGTGTGCGCCTTTTCCAAGAACGATCTCAAGTCCGATGGTGATCATTCGCATCTCTCCGAAGAGGGCAAGCAGGTCATGCAACCCGCTCTGCGTCCATTTAACTTCCTCGAGCTCGCTGTCGAACTGCGAATCGAAATCTACCGTTACGCGCTGACATGTTCTGAGCCTATCGCATCCGAAAGTAACAAGTTACGAATTCATGAGCACGACAATCCTGCCGTCGCACTCCTACGTACTTGCAAGACCATATTTTCTGAGGGCGGCCAAGTCTTTTATGGCGAAAATGACTTCCGTTTCCAGCACGAAGACTTCTTCTTCATTCCAAAACTTTTGCCAGAGCATAACTTTCGATGGTTGAAGCAACTCACCATGACGGTTCCGTTCTGGGCCGATAAATGTTCCACCAGTTTTGAGAAGTTCCAAGAACTCGGCGACATCCCCTTGCTCCCGAAGCAAAAGAACCGAAATTCTGCCAGATTCAACCGCGTCCAAAAAAGACTTTTCGAGGAAGAGTATATCAAATACTGTGCTAACGACCTTGTGCGCAAGTTATTCCTCCACATCGCCAATGCCCCCAATCTGAAGCAGTTGAACCTCGCGTTTCGCCATTATATGACTTCAGACATTTTTTACGCGCCCTTCGAAGTCACGGAGAACCTGGCTAAAACGGCGCGATTATGGCTCGACAATATGCAGGTTTTGCGAGACTTCAAGGACCTTTTGACAGCGAAGCCACTGCTCAAGATCGTGCTTATCGAAAATATCTCACTATCAATGCAAAGCATTTGGGCATCTCTCCCGTATGGGCAGCGTTTTAATAGAATTGCGCGCAGGTTGAGGCAGATTGGGGTGTGGGATCACCGAGTTGTCCTACTGTCGGACAAGGAATTGATGTATGATAGACATAGTAGATACATCTGTCAGCCGATACCACAGGAGGTCACTGCAGATGACCCAGATGATTTCCTTTTGGCTATGGAGCCTTTGTTTGCTGACATTACTTATGGTTCTTTCGACGATGCGAAAGCGCGAATATGAAGGAGGGCGCATAGTGTACTTGTCAATGTTGCTTTGATGCTGTCGCAAGATGAGCTCCGAGCAAGATATTTCACTTTTTTTATGTAAGATAGAAGTTATTAGGCAGCAATTACTCTTGATTTGACATTTGACAAACACAAGAGCTCATGGAATCACCAATCACATACAACCCATTTTTTGTCCTACTCGTAGGCCTCAGCTAGTGAATTAGTAGATAATGTTTACACATTGATGAAGAGCTTTTGAACGAGAATTTGAGTTTTCTGATTATTGTGAAATTCTTCGCTTCAAGCAATCGCTAGCTCCGGACATCCAGTCCTTGCATAATGTCCTATCCCCATCCTCGCCTCAACACGCAAGATATGCTTATTTCCCCTAATCCTTCATATCTAACAACTCCACACCTCCGGCCCCGGGATGGTATACGGCAATTCATTATAGATACTAAACACCAAGCCCTTGTCCTTACTTTCATACGCGCCCGGAAAGCTCACTAAACCCTCTTCTGGTACTTCCTTCCCTTCGCCGGTGACCTGCAGTTGATGACATCCCGGATAGAATTGCGCGCCACCCTCATTGTATGCGCTATGCAGGGCGATGATCTCATGGCGAACAAGATAATATCCTGGTTTCAGACATGCGGGAATTGTGTAGTTGACGCCGGAATTAGGAGTAGTGATCAGGGGTGTCACGGCCCAGTCGGACTTGAGCCAGTCTGGATTGGTGGTGTGGAGGCCGTCATGGGCGATCTTGAACCACACAAGATCGGAAGCAGGGAGGTAGTTGCTGCAGCCTGATATCTTCACGTTAGTGAGTCTTTGAGAGGGTAGAGAGCGAAATGGACGTGCCAGTGTCAGGGCAGCGAGCCATGTATGTCAGAATAGGACCGAGATGACTTTCAGGCCAAGCGGTCCAGCGTAGGCTTACGGTCGAGCCGGCGGGAGCAGGGGCGTGGAGAGGCGCGGGAGTGGAGCCGATGATGCCGCCTGTCGTGTTGCCGCCACATTGGAGATCGGCCAGAGAGACTGATTCGATAGGGAAATTGCCTTGGATAGGACGGGAGATGCGGGGTGGCTGAACGTGTGAGTAGGATACACAGAACGAAAGGTTGAGTACGCACAGCTGGGTTCATGTATGGGTCTTGGTAGGGCTGAGAACGTCAGTTGTATCCGTTTGGATAGGAGATGTGTAGCATATACGTGGTAGAACTGATCTGAATTAGTCGATTCAAATACTGAAAGAGCACAGTGTGAGAAAGTACGTCATATTCTTTCCCTCCAATGGTGGCGTTCTGCACGAAGCCATGTGCAGTCACTGACGCTGCGCAGGCAAGGAGAGATGGCATGTACCTCATGCTGAATGCTAGAATGAAGTTGGTTGGGTGGTTCCATTAAGACAGGCTGTGCCAGACATTTATCGAAAACAGTTGTCACGCACGTGTCTGCGCATAGCGAACCCCAGGATGCGATACCGAGTGCGATCCCAAGAATGACAAGCAAACTCGACCGTCCCCGTCTCATTCAATCTATGCATAGTGATCACACTCTCCGATAGACCTTTGGGGTTCAGTAGGACAGTATGGTATCACGGCGCTAATATCGACAAGCTTATCTCTGTAGCTCAGCCGCGGAAGCGAGGATCAGAGCATATATGAAACGGAGCTGATTCGTGGAAACACGTTTGTATGATGAATGTCTAGGGAATGCGGTGCATGTCGAAGTTTGGAACCACATGGGTGATGCCTGAATAGCCGTCGGCAAATAGAGCGGTACATTCATCAAATCCGGGGAAGCATGCGGTACGCGAGTGCGTCGATCTGGCTAAACACACTAACCGAGACTCGTAATCAGCGTATCTGCGGTTGGACCATGTCATTCGCTCGACATATATCTTACTCTTGTATGGTTGCTCAGGCCTTCTTGTACCATCCACTCCTACTGCCTTCAAATTAGCATAGCCAACGTATAAAACGCTGCGAGGTAGCTGCACCGACTGCATCTGGGGAATTGATCTGACATCCCAGCGCCATGTAGCCAGGTATCAACGTTCTGCGTGGAAAATTCACTACAATCATAACTAGCACCACACTGATGAACAGCTCGCTCGGGAAGTCGGCATAGATTTCGTTGTATAGGAAACATCCAAATGCATGTGCATTAGTTGTCACGTCCGGTGGTCCCGGCACTGGTAATGATAGTTTTTAGGAACTTGCGAGATCAGAAGATCACTGTTGTAAATGATGTATCAACTGGATCCGGATTGTACTTATAAATGATGCAACTTGGACATTCCGTTATTGTCTGACATAAAATTTCGTAGTTGTACTGTGCAATCCTTCAGTAAGCATGCGACCACGCCCAGTCGCGATGCTGGTAAGCGGGGCTTGGCCGCGGCGTGCTGACGCGGCGTGATCGCGATGGTCAGTTTCAGTGGCGTAGATGTTCGACGATATTGTGTTGTATTGTTACGAACGCATCCGAGACGCTGCAGGGAGGGACCCAAATAAAGCCAAGCGAAGTTGTGAAGTAGAATTGGAAGGCAAGAGCCGCTGAAAGTTGACGTCAACAAGCACAGACCACATCTCTTTCCACTTACTCCGCCTCATTTGCACCGCGTCCACATAGAACAGCAACTGCGACGCGATCAGCACAAGTGCAGACCACAATCCGCCTGGAGCGGGGAAGTGACTCTCGGCATTGTCAATGATGCGATGACAAGCACGATGCATCCTTTATTCTTTGTAATCACGCACCTAACAGCCAGCTAACCTTTTCCTTCATCCCCAGCCTGCTTCGCATTCGTCTTACTTTGTAATTCACTCTCGTTGAACGGCGTTTTTTGACCATGTGTTTCGCGTCCTTCATTCTCGTTGCATGCGCTGCTATCCGCGTCGCGCAAGCTGACTTCATGGTCTACACTGTGCCACCAATCCCTACTGATCAGATCCCGCGTTTCACAGACCCAGCAGAAGTCAGTCACACTGCCTCTTCAGTCTAACATTTCCTCTATGGCTTCATGCACTACATATTTCTCTCTCAAAATTACCATTTCGTACCCCCAGGACTTTCCTAAACATAACCCTAACCCACACAGGCCTCCGGCTGGACCTTCAGCGTCCTCGTCGCCGGCAACCGTGCCTACACATCGTACACTTCCTCTCTCGGTCCTACCTACCAATCCTCCCTATCTTCCGCCTCGTCCGAAATCGCCGGTTTCGTGCGTACCGCATCAAATTACTCCATCCCGGCAGCCGTCACCATCGCCGATACTACCACGACGTTCTTCTCGCGGCCGGACTGGTACACTGCGCTACCAAGTGGCGCGAGGAGTTTCAAGGAAAGGCAGGTGCAGGATCAGTTTAGCATTGTGCGGAGTGTGATCTCGGCGGGCAGTCAGCGGGCAACGGCTACGTCGACGGGTGGGGTAGAGCCGACGGCCAAGGCGTTTTTGGATGCGAAGTTTGGCGCGATGGCAGTGGTGGCGGCAGGTGTGTTTTTGTAGGAGGTAGATAGTGGGATCGGAAGTCTGAGGGCTTACGTAGATGTGTGGCAAGAAGCTATGAGGAAGGGAATCCGTGGGACAGACGTGGCATGACGCAAACATTGAACGACGTAAGAAGCGGGAATGAACATCGAAGATCATGAATACACGGATTGTTGTTCCATCGAGATCGAAGATCGAAGGCCTCGCCGATTCCGACGCGCCACGAGTGGAGTACGATGGTCTGCGAGGTATGTTCAGGTACCGAAAGAAGCCAACATGAAGCTGGATGTGCTTCACCAACCATCTCACACACTAGAAAGACTTGACTTCCCAGCCGCGCCATGCTTTTCACCGCCCAGCATAGTTCAGCAGCCAATGAAATGCACTTCTATACGCAGCCTCCCCATCCGCTCCTTGGCCTTGGCGACAATGACTTGCCTAATCAGGCATTCTCACCAAGTATAAGAGGCGCAATGTAAGCCGGCGAAAGAACTTCAAGCAAGTAGCACGCCTAAAAACCACACAATCATGTCACCCTCTCCATTTCACGTCACCGTTCATCCCTTTCCCTCCCCCACACCGTCATCTTGCGCCTACGAACGCGGCCCCACCTCATCGCGCAATGCACTCGTTTACATAGGGGGCCTGACCAGCGGTCCGCATACTACACCGCAAGTCGAGCCGTTGATTCGTGCTCTCGAAGCGGCTCAAGATCTCGACTACTCGTTCTGGGAGTTTCGGATGAGAAGTTCGTATACCGGATTCGGGTATTCTAGTATCGCGAACGATGTTGAAGATACAGCTGCTTTGGTAGGATATTTGAAGGGCTTGGGAAAGCAGAAAGTAGTGTTGGTGGGAAGTTCAACTGGTTCGTCAATGCATTGCTCCAAGTATTGTGCGGAAGCTAATCATGCGCAGGATGTCAAGCACTACTCGCGTACGCCAGCTCGCAGACTCCCGTCCCGGATGTCACTGCGTACATTCTCCAAGCACCAACCTCGGATCGCGAGACTGCGTCGTTGCTCATGCCACCCGATTTCTTAGGCAAATCCCTTGCGCATGCAGACGACATGATTGCGACGGGGAAGAAAGATGAGATTATGCCCAAGGCTCTAATACCGCCAATTTTTCATTCTCCGATCACTGCATACCGATGGCATTCGCTCCTTGCGAAAGGCGGTGATGATGATTATTTCTCCTCGGATTTGGAAGCCGCGAGTCTAGCGCGAACGTTCGGGAAGGTGTCGAAGCCAGTATTGATTCTGCCGAGCGAGAACGATGAAATGGTACCGCCAAGTGTTGATATAGAAGCTTTGCTACAGCGATGGATCGATGCAGTGCCAGGAGGAGCGGCGAGTGACTTGTCTGGGCTGAATCCAGGAGCTGATCACACGTTGAGTGGGCAAGGTGCACAAAAGTGGTTCGCGAATAAGGTTTTGAGGTTCTTGAGGACATTGGAGTGATCATTATACGGTATGAAGGGCAAGGTGTCCATCGTCTTCGACACTTTGCTTCAGAAGAAGGATGATGTAGCAAGCCCCGTGAATAAGTCATCCCAATGCAGCTGATCAAAGTATATGGACGGGGTTGGCTCTTCCAGCTGTTGATCAAAAGTACTGGATGACTGCGTAGCGGAAGCGGTGACGTCCTCGTGCGCATTCAGTGTTGTCCACCCCCCTTGCTGACGGCTCGCCGGTAGATCCGCCGTGTCAGAATGCACACGTTTTTGGGGCTGTTGCGTACCGTATCTCGACACTATCTGGAGCAAAGATTCGTGAAGCGACGCAGCCGCCATGGAGTAGCTTCTTATGTCCTTTATTATGCTCAGAGCTGTAGCCAGTTCACCGCACTGTGCCTCATCCTGCACTGCTTGAGGTCGATGCAGACAAACATCCATCAAGAGCACAATGCCAGCGATGAATACCCCGTAGAGTATAGCTGCTAAGCGCCCGCGAATCTGAACAAATGCATGTTTTGACTCTAACAACCGAGTTTCGGTGTAAATGATGTGCTTCGCCGAGGTCAAACAAGCTTCTCGCGATGAAGCATAAGCAGGGTCGTCTCTTGATCCGGTAGTCAGATATGCGAGATGCAGTCTGCATCGTTGCGTATGCATGAGGGAGTTCAGCATATAGGCCTGCAGAAAGATGCTAGAAGTCCTGTTGTATTCTGCGAACAGCTCATAGTTTTTCAGTTGGAAGAAATCGGGGACATTGTGTATCATCTGCTCGAGCTTAGAGTCCATGGCCATGACCCCTTCGTAGTAGTTTGATTGACCGGACTTGACGATAGCCATTTGACTACGGTCAACCATATCGCGTGATATCTCGGCCAGCTGGATGCGTTGCAGGAAATATGACATGTCTGTTGGCTGATGAAGCGGCTGAGGTGGGAAGAAGTAGCCATCTTTGAAGTCGATATCATTGACGTTTCGCGGCTTGTTCACAGTCATCTGGAGCGGATGAGCTTGGTACACTCCTTCTGTTGGACCGTCGAATCGTGCAGCAATTAACCTGATATCGCATTAGCAAATTATCTGAATGCGCAGATCGTAAAAGAGGATGCCTACCAGTCTGTAGCAACAAGATACCACCAAGCGCGACGACCCATCTCGGTAGCCAAATCGTCCTTCGCTGTGTTGGAATCACGATCGAGCCTGTGAAGACCAAGCTCGTGACCAAGGAGCAGGCCAGATGAGATCAAAGACCGATATCGCATGGAAACACATTCCACGTTGCAAACCACAAAAGATAGCAAGATTATGCCTTGAATCGTCTCTAAGGTGCCCGCATCGTTTTGTGTAGCGTTGAGCACTTTTTGAGCGGCTTTGACCCACATACCCGTTTGGGCATGCGCCTGTGTTGAGGACAGGAACAAGGATGACTCGCCCTCAGCAGTATCACCAATCACCCACACATGGGTTGCGTTGGCAATGATACTGAGAAGTAGGATGACCGTACCAGGCTCAAGCCGCTCGCGCGCACTGATCTTTCGATACAAGTCACATATTATATTTCGGAGTGACGGTGGATGAATAACGTGCTGAATGTGGCTGAGACTGGCGATATAGTGCTCTAATAGTATTTTCGTCTCGGAAAGGTGCGGAAGGCAAATGCACGATGTTGGCTTGCCGAGTTGCGTGTTGTGTGGTGGGGCCTGGGGGATGGTTTGTATGTGCTCAATCCTAAAAACCACATCGTCATCAGGTATCGCATCAATTGAGCTTTGGCCTCTAGATACGCGCTGAAGATGCGCTACTACATCGCTGACATGGCTGAGGTTAGATAGCGGGGTGTCCGAAAGAGGAGTGACATCCTGGCCGTCTGGTGTGAGTGAGACGTCGCTAGCGACGACGGGTGACTCATCATTGACCGTACTCTGCACGACCCGCCTTTCCAGATCCTCAGCGAGTCTCCTGAGAGCTTGGACTTCCGTCAGCAGGTCGTGTTGGGTTGGCGTAAGTGGTTTCGTGTGTGCGCTGATCGGTAGGGGTGTTGTTGCTATGTGTTCCTGCTGCTGTGGTATGCTCTCCGCTGAAGTGGGGGCGGCTGTTTGGAGATGCTCTGAATTTGTAGGTATAGGCTCGAACTGGCACGTTCTACCGCGCGATTTGCAACTGGTGCATGGTAACGGTCGGTCACAGCGAAGTTTGCGTGTTCGACAGAAGTTGCACGAGAACTGCCCTTTTCGGACGGGCTTCTGCTTGACCGAAGCTGGCATAACTTCGCGTGCGCAAGGAAGAGAAGAGATCTAGAAAAGCCCGTGGCTATTCCGTGGACGAAAAGTGGTGCGGCTTTGTGTTACAGCGTGACGTCGACTGTCCGCTCGCTAAATCCCCCGCGGGTATTCCGCGGAAGGCGCTCCTTCCAATGTCAGCAAACGCCGCGGAGACCGTCTGTGCATATAAAGCTTGTGTTGCGAGGGCAAGGTCGCACGTAAGAGCTCACCAGTCGATTCCAAGATTTGCCCATAAACATCATGACCGACGAAGAGAAAGTAACGTCGCCCAACATCAGGTCCACCGCTACTGTGACGCAGCCGAACGAAGAGACGCTAGAGGGCAAATTCCCTGAAGTAACTGGAGAGGCAGGTCAAGAAAGGTCAAGAATGGCAACAAGTGATGAGCACGTCGTCGATTTCGAGGAAGGTGATCCAGAAAACCCGATGAGCTGGCCAGCTTCGAGAAAGATGGTGGCCGTTGCCATTGTCACAAGTTTGACACTTCTATCGTCAGTACTACTCCCCTTGTCCAACAACCAGCGTCATTGACCATATACAATCCAGGCCCTTCGCCTCAACCATCTGCTCCTCCGCCACACTAGACATCTTGGCGCACTTCGAATCCGCCAACCAGACACTCGGGGCACTCATTACCACAATATTCCTCCTTGGTTACACATTCGGGCCTATCGTGATCGCTCCAATGTCTGAGATGTACGGAAGGGCCATCATGTACAAGGTCTCCATCGTCCTCTTCGTCGTATTCAATGTGGCCTGCGCGGTGGCTAATAGCCTTGGCTCCCTGATCGTCTTTCGCTTCCTGGCTGGCGTCATGGGCTCATGTCCTATGACTATTGGCACCGGTACCATCGCGGACCTGATGCCTGCTGAGAAAAGGGCAGGTGCGATGGGAGCGTACATCCTAGGCGTGGTCTTTGGTCCCTCGCTGGGTCCCATCGCAGGAGGATACATTGCGCCGGCATTAGGATGGCGCTGGACCTTCTGGTTGATCGTGATCATGTCTGGCGCCATGGCAGTAGTCACACTGCTGTTCGTACAGGAGACCTATCCCTTCGTCATTCTGGAGCGCAAGACGAAGCGATTACGCCTCGAGACTGGAAAGGCAAATCTGCGATCAGCTCTGGACACCGGAAGATCGCCGCGAGATCTGTTCGCCTTCTCCATCTTTCGCCCGCTCAAGATGTTGCTGTCTCCGATTGTGCTCAGCCTGTCGCTTTACGCTGCGGTCGTCTACAGCTACTTGTATCTATGTTTCACCACTTTCGAGGTTGTGTTTGGCGAACAGTACGGATTCAGCAGCGGTCAGGCTGGCCTCGCAACGCTGGGTATTGGGATTGGATCAATTGTGGGAATCATTGGGTGCGGTATCGCGTCCAAGAAAATATCAGCGCACTTGACGCAAAAAAATGGCGGCGTTCCAAAACCGGAGTATCACCTACCGCCTATGGTAGCTGGTGCCGTTTTCCTCCCAGTCGGACTGTTCTGGTATGGATGGTCTGCGGATGCGCAGACGCACTGGATTGTGCCCATTTTTGGAACCGCATTCATTGGTGTTGGCATGATCTTAACCTATGTGAGTAGTCCTCAAACTCTTATCAAAGTCTCCTTTGACTGATCGCCTTCTAGATGCCCAGCACAATGTACCTTGTCGACGCCTTCACCGTTCATGCAGCCTCGGTGACAGCCGCGAGCACAATTTTGCGGTGCTTGCTTGGGGCGCTTTTACCACTAGCCGGACCGTCCATGTACGAGGCTCTGGGTCTTGGTTGGGGCAACTCGCTTCTAGGCTTCATCGCTATCGCCTTCTTTCCGCTGCCGATTGTTTTCTACGTCTATGGTGAGCGAATCCGAGAGGCCAAGATCTGGCAGGTCGACTTCTGAGCGTGCGGATGGTCATTCGAGAACTGTACATTAGATGTAATAGCATACCCGTGTTCTCTTCAAACTTGCTACAATGCGAGTCAAAGTGACAAGCGGCCTCGGCACCTGAAAGTCACGTTATCCGCACGTGCCAGGCACCAGCGCCGCTGCCTAGGCAACGCTAGCGCCCACGTGCACGCTAGGCGCCTGCCCTCGCCGTATATAAACCGCCGGTCCCTCCTTCCCAAGCTCGTTATACTTACCTTCTTACGATCACCCAGCTCCAAAATTGGGTTGATCATTCAGAATCTGCTGCATTGTACAGGGTGGTCAGGTTTTGGATCGAGGTTCCTTCGGGGGTCTCGGTGGGACAATTTTTGCTGGTCCGCTGTCTCAAAGCTGCTTTTCATTGACGCTATTGCCAAAGGCAATGAGTTGAAGAAGAGATGGAGTTTCAAACCAGCAGCAGAGCAACAGGATGTGTTCTGGCACACTAAGAGCTGATGCTTTTGCCCTTGCTGCGGCCCTCACCTGCAGCAAAGCCTGGGTGGACCAACACGAGATGCGCGCGACTATAACGGACACGCTAACTCCAGCACGACTTGCGCACCTTCGCTGACTATATTTGCGGGCTCTAGAGTTACACATTGTGGATGCATCCAGGCGAGCGCACGACTGCTCCGTTGCCGCGATCTCGTGATCACCAGATCTGAAACCGCATCGAGTTGACCCACCCAAAGTTCTGTTTCCAACGGGTTTGGACTTGGCATGAGACTCGGCATGAAACATTTGACAGGCTTACATTGCGACGGAACGCCCACGACCGCATCTCGGAGCAGCACGAAGCCGCTGCCATCAGTCTCGTAGCCCGCCTTTACACAGACTAACAGGACAATGAATGGAAATCTTCACACGGATGATGCATCCGAGCAATCTATATAGTGAGCCTGTGGTGGCTGAGGTTTGGGTATTCGACGTGCTGGACAGTCGCATCGTTTTCCATTTGCAGTAATTTTCAGCTCTGACATCTTAATCGCTTTCTTTTCTACATTCAGTAATTACATTCTTCACTTCATCATGTTGTTTAGCAGCCTTGTCCACGCGGCTCTGGCCCACAGCCTCACGGCATCAGCTGCGACGATGATGGTCACAGTAGCAGCGAACAACAGATTCCAGTTCACGCCAAACACCATCACCGCACAGCCTGGGGATATGGTCGCGTTCAACTTCGTTAGCCAGGTCAGCCAATCCTATCCCATCGTCCACACCGCACAGCTAACATTAGCTTAGAACCACAGTGTGGCCTCCTCCAACGCAAACACACCTTGCCAACCTGAGCGCAACGCCATCTTCTCTGACTTCCAGCCCGTTGCAGCACCCG
Organism: Paraphoma sp. B47-9; assembly: GCA_001748405.1. Lineage (NCBI taxonomy): Eukaryota > Fungi > Ascomycota > Dothideomycetes > Pleosporales > Phaeosphaeriaceae > Paraphoma > Paraphoma sp. B47-9. The sequence goes on from BCLK01000044.1 coordinate 167,259, forward strand.
CTTCCGGTAACGGGAACGGCCGCGGCAAAGGCAAGAACCGCAACAACAACCGCCAGGCCGCAAATACACCCATGTTCATGGTTCCCATCACCGACACACAGCCCATGTACATCTACTGCAGTCAAGCCCAGCACTGCCAACAAGGCATGGTCATGGTCATCAACCCACCCGACGACGCGGCGGTGCAGCAATATGCGAACAAGGCTGCGAAAGCGAGGAACAATGTCAGCCCGAGGGGTGGCATGAGTGGCGGAACAGTAATGAATAATGCAGCAGGGACAAACCCGAGGAATGTACTAGGTGCTAATCAGGGTGATGCGGCGACAACAGCAACAACAACGGGTAAAGGAAAAGGCAAAGGAAAGGGCAAGAATGCAGGTGGTGCGGGTGCTGGTGCTGGTGGACTGGCAGCATTGTTGGGTGGAGCTAATTAAGTCCAGACGCTCGCATGAGCAGCACTGTGCTGCATGTATATATTCAGATCTAGGGCATGATATTAGCCCATAACATTCTTTAGTGACTAATATCTAAAAGTACATATTTTGCGTTTTACTCAGCATCAAGTTCTTCAAATGGGCTTAGATGTACATCTCCCACAATTTTGCGCGAAAAGCTTGTGCTTGCTTGGCCTTTACGCCGGGGCACTTTTGACATCGGTAATCAATCTCTCTACTCGAGAGGTCGAAGAATTTGGCGCCGGACTCGCGCGGCGCGACGACACTGTCTAGGATCGGAGGTGTGCCGGACTACAGTATATTCAGTCAGTACACGTTAGGTGCAGCAGAAAGTAACAACACGGGTGACGGGTATGGCGAGAAAGGGTAGAAGGGGTGGGGTGGACTTACATTTTCCTTGATCCATTGTCTCAATTCCGCATTACTCCAGCTCATAGCAGTCTTCTTGTCCTTCGTCTTCTGCCCAGCATCAACTTCACGACGCGCAGGTCCAGACACGCGCAACATCTCCGCGAAGCGCAACGTGTTCTTGCTTGGTCCTACGTCCGCCAAACTGGGCGTGACGCAAGCTATCACCACTGTCTTGCATGGGCGGCTACTCGCTGGGTCGAATACATGTTTCATCACTCTTGTAAGCGCGCTTTGACGGAAGGGTATATGCGGCGGCTTTTGTCCTGATGACGCAGCGTTCGCTTGAGCTTTTCCACGAATACAGTCTTTAAGTACGGAAAGACTGATGTTGATTTGTTTTGTTTCGCGCATGCGGTCTGCGCCGTGGACTGCGACATCGCGTGCGCTTTCGGACCCCGCGAGGTCGATGAGGTAGAGCAGACCGTCGGAGTCGTCGGATGGCTTTCGGATTCTGATGCGGCAGATGGCGTGCGAGCGTGACGACACGGGGTTCTTAAGAGTCGGCTCTGTGCGTCTAAATGAGTTTGCGCGGTCGACAAGCCCGCTCATGTCGTCAAGGCTGGAAACTTGGTGCTCCACGACGCCGACCAGTTGTGTCGTACCATCCGAGTCCTGGAGAAGGGAGATTGGTTCCCGGCCGCTGAGAAGATCGAAAGCGGTGTTCCCGGCAAGCTCGATGAAGGTCATGTAGATGTTCCTGCTGCCTTCGAGACTACCCGTCATCAAAGTGTCTGCGACGAGCTCTTCCAGCCTACTGATCGTGAAAGTCTTTCCTGAGCCTGTCTGTCCGTATGCGAATAAGGTCCCGATACCTCCGTTCCAGGCAAAAGGGACCAGGTCATGCACAAGATCGTCGTAGATCTCGTCCGTTGTCGACGTCGAGTCATAAAGCCTATCAACCTGATAATCGGAAGACTACAAGAAATGAAGTTAGTAAAGCTGGAGGAGTTTGTAGTGTACTAACACATGAAGTTTCTTACTCGAAGTACTGGTACGCTGCGCGGATGATTATACAGATCGTGAACGTCCACAACGTTCTTCTGATTCGATCGCGGAAACATTGCACAAGGGAAGCTCTCATCCTGTGCGAGCGGCCTAATTCTAGCGCTGACGATCATACTCGCGTCTGGAGTTCCATTTGATAGTCGTGGCTTTGGGAAAGGATCTAGCGCGGTAACTAGCTTGTGGAATCTTGTAACATTGTTGCGGTAGAATTGTTCCATGATGTGCCTGAAGTCGAAAACTGATGGCGTTCGAATGCTGTGCGTTGAGTCAATAAGTACTTGAAATAATTCGAGAGTATGGTATTCCTCACGACGTTGTTCTATGGCTATATATACCTAGTACGAGAACTTACAATGACCTTTCATGAAAACACTAGATAAAGATCTTTGTACGTACCGTTGAACGCGACGAATGGCCTTTTCACGTAAAAATCAATCTCTACTTCACCACAGTGCTACCAGGACAATATCATTATGAAACAAATGCAGCGGTCATTTATTGTGACAATGCTGTGTTGTAAACAGTAGTTGGTTGTGCAAAACAGGCACTTGCGCGCCAGGCGTTAGGCAACCACTTTACGCTGTACCCCTGTCATTCAGATATACAACGCGCTTATCGAATGGACATCACTTCCGCTTTCGCTCCAGCATAACACGTAAGCGATGCTTGCCAGCTATCATTACTTTGGATGAACAGGAGATGCCATATGCAGAGTGGAATCATAATGCGAAAAAAGGACTATACGCAGTTGGACCATTTTTACCTAGGTATCCTACAACATAAAACCGCAAATACTACGCCGCGGAAAAAAAATACTTGCCTCACTGCTACGTAGTCGCTTACGCAGTTGAAGTCCACAGCAAGTGTAACCATACCCTACTCAACGCAGCGTTCTTCTCCGCTCACGTCACACAGCCTTACCCACGAAACGGCAGACTCGTATCCTGCATCTCAACCGGCGACGTCGGACTCGCCAGCTCAGACATGCGTCTATCTCTCCCTTCACCCCATGGGGTAGGACCTGCATAATACTCATGCTGCGGCTTCTCCGCCACCTCGACCGGCGCAACCATATATGGAGTTCCAGTCATCTCCGCGACCTTGTGCGCACGCTTCTTTCTCCGCCAAAAGTAGCCCAGCGCACATAACGCGATAACACCCACTCCCACGGCACCCACAGCTATGCCGACTTTCGCACCTGTCGAAATGCCCTCCTTGGCCTGGGTGTTTGCATCCGCACTATTGGACCCAGATTGCTTTGGCTGCTCGCTCTCCCTCGGTGTCTCTGGAACCGGCACATTCGTCCGGCTTGCAAGCACGCTCCAATGTCCCTTCCAACTACTATTGAATAGTCCCTCACCACCCCAGCCCTCAATCGCCACCGCATCTCTTGTGATGTCCATGTTCTGGTCTCCAAGTCCCCGCCGCGACACACCGGGCCCGGGCGCTTGTGCGAGCCAACTGATCTGTTTCTCCCAATTCCGTCCGAGAAAGGCGGCTTGTAGGAATGCACGGCCGAGAACAGGGTGATTTTCGGTGTCGTATGGCATGCAGGGGAAGTACTGTATTGGTTTGCTGACGATGGGTCGTTCGAGTGTGAGGTTTAATAATGCGAATGGGACTTTGATCATGACGTCCGAAGTCTGGCCGTTGGGTGGTGGAAAGGAGAAAGCGAGGTATGCCGGGGAAGTTACGATGCGGGAGTAATCTGGTGAAGATGTGTTCCAGAGAAAGTATTTCATATCCGTGTCCCATATCACAGGAAGGTAACTGGCTAATGTGCGGCAAAGCTCGGCTGGAAGAGAAAGGTAGGGTGAAAGAGGATCGGGCTTGACTTTAAGTTGGCGCGGAAGGAGTCGATCTTTGATCTTGAATGGGAACGGTGATTCGCCGTATTCGACGCCAATGCTGATGTCGAGTAGATCAACTGCGCCAGTGTCTTCGAAGGAAGTCACTGGCTCGATGACACGACCTTTGTTGTAGCCGCCAAAGACAAGGGAGCCGGGGTAGTCGAATGCAGCAGATCCAACGTGCAAGCCGTATGAGTAGGATGGTATATCTCCGTCGCGGTACAGGCGGCCAGCAAAAATGGACGCATTGATGCCGCGCCCGACCTCGATGCTACTTTGTGTGAAGAATTGTTCTGGAGCGCCACTGCTTGCTCCGAGAGCTAAATTACCTAGTGGTACTCCACCAACGGCGCCGTTTGCATAAGTAATGTTTCCTGAGCTCGCGCTTGCCAAGGTAGCGTTCCACACTGTCCTTTCGTTGATCGTAAGTCCCAGAGCGAGCGAGCGAGCATTCATCGTCTTCAAGCCCGTCGTATCGTCCACAAAGCTCGGCGAGAAGGCAATGTACTGCTGCATCGCTTGATACGGATCCGGGTTCCAAGTGCCTCCTGCTCCACAAAGGGAGTTGGGGTATAGCGAGCACGCAGCACTCGTGTATGTCAGACTCTGGAACTCGCCGCCTGGATACACAGCTACCTGAGCTGTCTTCTGAGCGCTGATGTACATGCTGCTGTCGTTACCGCCAACAGTGATGCTAACTGCTTGCCAGGGGCCATCCGGGCCGAACTTGGTTGTGCTCCATGGTACCACGAACGGTTTCGCGGCGAGTATGCTTTGGATCAAAGTGAAGAAAAAAAGACCTCGACCAAGTGTATCAGTATGTATCATCTTTCCAAGTAATATGGGGCGAACTTGGTGTATCCAAAATGCAGGGTGAGGTATTCTGGTATGGGGCGAGCGAGCACTAGGCTGTGGTGATGGCCGACCCCATGCGACCAAGCGGTGTAGGTATCGGAAGGGGGCGGCGCAGCAACCAAGCATCACAACAACGGAACCTGCTGCGTGACGTTTGAAAGCCATTGTGCATGATAAGATGAAGAAGCCCTTCATTTGCACCGCAAATAAGCCTTATTCGCGCTTGTGCCGCCAATCATTGCCGCGCAATTCGTCGTTGGGTCTTTATTCGGCCCGTGTGTACTTGGAGCAACTCAATCCTTTGCGGCACAGCACGACAGCGCCTCAGCATATGCAGCAAGCCCTTAC